>JASDQU010100248.1:228750-242302 GCA_032191745.1 Picea mariana | reverse complement strand
AAATATTTCATCAAAATATATACCTTTCTTTTGTGCAAACCCCTTTACAACAAGTTTAGCCTTGTACTGCTTTTTTTCTCCATATTCTTCCTTCAACCTGTAAACCCATTTATTCTGCAATGCTATTTTTCATGTAGGCAACTGAACTAAGTCCCAAGTCTGTTTATTTACTAAGGATTCCATTCCCTCTTTCATGCCTTGCTCTCGCTTCTTTTTGGTTCACCAAAATCAGTTAACAATAAATAATACAATGAAGGAGAGTATCATTCAAGGGGTCTACTTAACCTGGTAGATCTTCTAACAACACTTGTAGGAGTTCGAGGTACATGTTTCTCATGTTGTTGTACATTTTGATTTTTTGGTACCTTTGGAAAAAAAAATTCGGTGATCTCATCAAGCACTACGTATTCTGGTTTTTCTCTTACATGTTTCTTTCCCCACAAAGATCCTTCTCATTGAATATGACATCTCTACTCCTAATGATTTTGTAATTTTCATAATCCCATGAGCGATAACCAAAATCATTAACATTGTATCCAATAAAGGGACACTTCTTGGATTTTGCCTCAATCTTTGTTCTATTTTCTTTATCAATATGGACAAATGCTTCACAACCGAAAGTCTTCAAAAAAGAGTAGTTTACCTTTTTTTCCTGTCCATGCCTCCTTTGGAATTCCATCATCCAAAGAGCTTGAAGGTCCTTTGTTGATTAAGTAAATAGAAGTATCTACAAAATTTGTTAGTTTTTATAGCTCGGGAGGTACTCCACATGTTTTGTCTTGTATGCAGAAGTGACCTTGTATTTACACTGCTAGGAAGTTGACTTTGTAATGGGTTTTTATAAAGTTGTAATAAAGTGGTTCTTTTTATTAAAGTGACTTTTTATAAAGTGTACCTTCTAATATTAAAGTGATTTTATTTCATAAAGTGCACTTATGTTATAAAGTGAATTTGTACTTTAATATTTTAAGTGATTTATTTTGTAGGGAATGAATCATGTCCCTTGATCATTTAAAGGCAAGATTAGATCTTGGCATTTGGATTTAGGGATGGGGAAGGTGAAAAGACACTTGGAAGGTGAAAGGTCACTTTCAGATTATAAGACAATGCATTGGGTAGTGTGCAAGACGATGAGAAGAAGAGATTGAGATATTTTCGAGAGAGCTTTGAGGAGGAGAGGAAAGGGAAGCAGGCTAGGTGCATTTCCCAAGAGAGCTTGGGCAAATTTCCCAAGGTAAAACTTTGTTTGAGTGTGCTGAAATTTATTGTTGTGTGGGAGGTCATACTGTACAGATCCATACAGTCTGTACAACAGGGAGGAGGGCATGATTTTCAAAGCAGTTTGTGGGCATGAAAATCGAGGTTGTTTTGAGCATTCCTTGCTGCAGAAAGGGGTCATATAGATTAGGTTGTACAATATATTGATGGCACATATTTCGAGGTGTCGTTTTCTGGGTGGGTCGTACAACAGTACAGACTTGGCACATTTTCCAAGACAGAAATTTGGAGGGACAGTTTGGGTGTTGTAAGTGGTTTTCTCTTCGATGCTAAATGTAACTTATTTTTGATATAACTTTCCTGAAGCTAACAAAATACCTCTCTCTCTCTTTGGGTTTCCCCACATTGGGGTTTTCCCTAGATGGTTGCCTAAATTTTTGAGTATTACATGGATGTGTGATTTTTGTTCATTGTGTTTATTCCACTGCAAAAGTGCTTAGCAATGTTGATTTCTTCTTATGAAAATTTTTGAATGTGGGTTTAATGCATCTCAGAGTTCATAGATGACAGTTATCTCTAGGTTTTTAAGTGTATGACAGAATTTGTGCATGATGATTTTGTCAATAAATTTCTACATGGTATCGGAGCTTGGGATCTGAGTTACAGTGAGCAGTGTTATTTTTGGGTAAAATTTGGAGGGGGGAAACTTGATTGTTTGTTTTCCATTGAACAATTGACAGGGAGATGGTTATTTGCATCAGGTATGAGGACCGGTTGGATGGGATTTCCAACTATTTGCAATGTAAATTCAAGATGTCAGTTATTCTTAGGGCGAACAAAATTTGGAGCTTTGTCATCACAATAGTTGTTTCTCCCATAGCAGACCTTATAGCTTTGGATTTACATGAGGTAAAGGAGGCCAAAGCTCGAAGGCTTATTCTGGATGGGGTGAAGGACCACCTTATCCCACACTTGGATGAGAAGAAGACAACCAAAGAGATGTGGGATGCACTAAAAAACTTGTACGAGGTGAAGAATGAAAACCGGAATATGGCCTTGAAGGATAAACTGCATGATACTAAGATGGGTAAGGGTGAGAGTGTGGATTCTTATCTTACCCGTGTATCTCAAGTGAAAGATGACTTGGTTGCAGTCGGAGAGGTCATTTTGAAGTCATAGTTAGTGAGGATAGCCTTGAAAGGATTCACCAAGGAATGGGAAGTCTTCGTGAAGTGTGTGGTGGGTCGTGAGCATCTTCTAGATTGGAGCAGACTGTGGGATGATTTCACTCAGGAGGAGATATGGCAAGGATCTTAGAGCAGTGGACAGAAGGGAGATGGAGCTAATGAAGAGAATGTTGCTCTTGTTGCAGAGGGAAAGGGGAAGAAGAAAGTGAATTATGGAAGGGACTTGAGTAAAGTCAGATGTTATTGTTGTAACTAGTTAGGGCACCTTTCTTCTTAGTGTCCTAAGAAGAAGAAGAATGAGAATAAGAATAGGAAAAATAGGGGCCCGATACAGTTGCTACAACAACTATGGAGGACTTTTCATCCAAGTTTGATATGGACTTTTCTTTGGTCACTCTAGTATCCAATGTCGGTGATGGTGGATTTGGGGGTGATAACAGATGGATTGTTGACATTGGAGCCTCTTGTCACATGATGGGAATCTAGCATGTATTCCTTATTATCATAGAGACAAATCCTAACCGGTTGGTGGAGAGTGAAGGAGGTATGGCACGAGTTGTACATAGAGTTGGAAGGGTTAGATTCTGACTCGACTATGGAGGAATCCTAGAGGTTGATGGATTTATATTTGTTCCAGGGTTGAAGGTTAACTTGCTCTCAGTCTTAGCCTTGGAAGATGTTGGATATTGTACATTGTTCAAGACGGGACATGTATTTATCTATAGGGAGGGAGTGGATCCAATTGAACCACAACTGATTGGTGATCGGATGGATAGGTTGTACATGTTTCTAGGACAACCTTCAAGTTATGATTCAGCGTCGGATGAGGAGTAGGAGGCTCATGAGATTGCAGTGGTACCAAGGATTCAATCTTGCATTCTGAGGGAAGAGAGGGATTCTCTTCAGAGCACTGGCATGAGGCTCAGTCAGTGTGAGGTAATCGCGGCTTCAAGTGGGAGGATGGACTCTTCGAGGAGCTCAGGGTTCAGAGTAGTTGTCAGGAGGATGTCTTATGGTTCGAGTTATGTGCAGGTGTTGAGGATGGCTCCAGGTTCAGAGGGAGCTCCTACTATGAATATTATGATGGGACCAGATGATGGTGATGGCAGCAAGTACATCCCTCACTAAGATGGAGTTTTATCTTTTATAGCTCATGAGGTACTATGCATGTCTTGTATTGTATGCAAAAGTGACCTTGTATTTACACTACTAGGCACTTGACTTTGTAATGGATTTTTATAAACTTGTAATAAAGTGGTTCTTTTATTAAAGTGACTTTTTATAAAGTGTACCTTCTAATATTAAAGTGACTTTATTTCATAAAGTGCACTTATGTTATAAAGTGAATTTGTACTTTAATATTTTAAGTGATTTATTTTTAGGGAATGAATCATGTCCCTTGAACATGTAAAGGCAAGATTAGATCTTGGCATTTGGATTTAGGTATGGGGAAAGGTGAAAAGACACTTGGAAGGTGAAAGGTCACTTTCAGATTATAAGAGAATGCATTGGGTAGTGTACAAGACAATGAGAAGAAGAGATTAAGAGATTTCTGAGAGAGCTTTGAGAAGGAGAGGAAAAGGCAGCAAGCTGGGCGCATTTCCAAAGAGATCTTGGGCACATTTCCCAAGGTAAAACTTTTTTTTGAGTTTGTTTAAATTTATTGTTGTGTGGGAGGTCATACTATACGGATCCATACAGTCCGTACAACAGGGAGGAGGGAACGATTTTCAAGGCAGCTTGTGGGCATGAAAATCAAGGTTGTTTTGAGCATTCCTTACTGCAGAAAGGGATCGTACTGCAGATTGAGGGCACAGATTTTGAGGTTTTTTTTTTTTTGGGTGGGTCGTACAACAGTACAGACTTGGAACATTTTCTAAGACAAAAATTTGGAGGGATAGTTTGGGTGTTGTAAGTGGTTTTCTCTTGACTGCTAAATTTAACTTGTTGTTCATATAACTTTCTTAAAGCTAATAAAATCTCTCTCTCTCTTTGGGTTTCCCCACATTGGGGTTTTCCCTAGATGGTTGCCTAAATTTCTAAGTATTACATGGATGTATCATTTTTGTTCATTGTGTTTATTCCATTGCAAAAGTGCTTAGCAATGTTTATTTTTGCTTATGACAATTTTTGAATGTGGGTTTAATGCATCACAGAGTTCATACATGACAGTTATCTCTAGGTTTCTAAGTGTATGAGAGAATTTGTGCATGTTGATTTTGTCATTAAATTTCTATAGAATCTACCCATAACTGTAAGGGCAACCCAACATGCAATATCATACTCCCTACATGCTCCATAATTGTCTTGTTCATCCTTTCCGATGCACCATTTTCTTGTGGTGTTCCTGGAACTGTTTTCTCTCTATGAATCCCATGGTATGAACAGTAATCATCAAACTCCTTGTTGGAATATTCACCTCCATTTTTTTATCTGAGACACTTCAAACTTTTTCCTGTCTCATTCTCAACCAAAGATTTCCATTTCTTATAAGTGTCAAAAACATCAGATTTTTTTCGAATGCAATAAACCCATTTTTTTTTAGTTGCATCATCAATCAAAGTAACATAATAATGAGAGGCACCAAGAGATGATACCTGAGATGGTCCTAATACATTTGTATGCACAAGCTCTAACCTTTCACTCTTTTTTTATTTTCTGACTCTGAGAAATCTAACTCTCTTTTGTTTTCCATAAACTCAATGCTCACAGAAATCCAAATCAATTTGTTTAAGATCTGGCAACAAATTTCTTTTGTGAAGTATATGCATCCCATTCTCACTCATGTGTCCAAGCCTATGATGTCACAGTGTTGTATCCACTCTTGTAGAATCTAAAGAGATATAAGAGTTAGTATTTCAAGTACATAAATACAATTTACCTGCCTTCTCTCCTTTTATTATCACCAGTGATCCTTTGGTGACCTTCCATGCCTTATCTGTAAATATAGATATACAGTCTTCACTTTCCAACTACCCTGTTGAAATTAGATTTTTCCTTAAATCTGGAACATGTCTTACCTCTTTCAGCAACCATCGGTTTCCATTCTTTTGCTTTATTTGTACCTTACCCATTCCAACAATTTTTCATGTTGCATCATCACCCAAATGAACCTGTCCAAAATCACCCTAAACATAATCTTGAAAATGTTTCCTATGGAGTGTGACATCAAATGAAGCCCCTGAATCTACTACCCAATACTCAGAAATATTATCTACAGAAAGAATCAAAGCATCTTGTAACACATCACATGTTACATTTGCTTCCTAATTTTTCTCTTGATGTCCATATATTTGTTTCTTTGTAGCTCTGCAGTCTTTCTTCAGATGTCCTTTCTTCCCATAATTCCAGCACTCTATCTTTAAAAGTCTTGATTTGAATTTTCCCTTCCTAGAATTCCCACGGTTCCCTGAGCCCTTTCCTCTATCATTTTTACTTCCCCTATTCTCCACGATCAACGCATTACCTGATGTCTCACAAGTGCTTCTCCATCACATTTCATCGCTAAGGATAACACCAATAACATCATCGAATTTTAGAGTGTTTGAACCAAAGACAAAGTTATTTACATCCATGACCAAGCCATTCCATCTTTCTGGCAATGAGCACAGGATTAGAAGATCCCTCACCTCATCATCAAATTTCACTTTTACAGAACTTAGTTGATTAGTAACCGTATTGAATTTATTTAAATGATCTGCAACAGACCCACCTTCTGACATCTTCATATTAAATAATCGCTTCATTAGAAATACCTTATTGGATGTCGAGGGTTTTTCATATAGTTTATCCAATGCATCCATCAGCTCCTTCATTGTGTTTTCTTTTGAAATATTGAAAACTATCGACGCTGCCAGGCTCAACTGTATCTTTCCTAGTGCCTTTTTGTCAAGAACCTCCCATTCTTCATCCTTGATGGCCATTGGATTCTTTGTTCTTCTGCCCAATGGTAGGAATAGATCCTTCTAATATAAATAATATTCCATGTGCATCTTCCATAACCGATAGTTTTGTTCGTTAAATTTCTCGACCCTAAACTTTCCATCTTTCGCTATTGCTCCCACTCAAACCAAGAACCCTCTTTTCCTACAAGTTACCTTTCACTTTGATACCAGTTKTTAGAAAAKCAATATCATGAAGAAATAAAATAATACAAATGTGAAAATTAAATACAGAAGACACATAATACAATAGAGACACAGATATACGTGGTTCACCCAGTGTGGGCTATGTCCACCAGAGAAATTGTAAGGTCCTTCMTTTTTATTATCTAGCAAAATGAAGGGATACAACYTACAGCACAATCATTGTAACTTCCTCCTCTTTCTCTCACAATATCCTCTCTCAGAATACAATATTCACAATAATACACAGTYGCAATACAACTCCCTCATAAAAGAGGGTTTCCTTCTAAGGAAAAAAACCCTAAMATAACTTCTACCATTAGATCTGTGACCTTATAATGAACGGTCCAAATTGACTATGAAATTACAATATTAGAAGGCAATGTTTCCCAAAATTAGGCTTCAGGGGCGCTTCCCCCAAATCCCCTGGTAGGGGGGTGGATACAAAAATTCTCGTCACCCCCCTTGGACCCCCCTGGTGATAGTTGTGGAGGGGAAATCCCCACCACACCCCCCCATCAGGAAATGGGGTACAAGCATGGTTGAAACAAACCTCTGAATCAAGAAGATAATCAGGCCACACAACCAACATGACGGACTGCGTGGAAAAGAAGGGGATCTCATTCCTTAGGTTGTGCAAGTTTAGGGGAAATGGATTTAGTGGATTGAAATTTTTGTAGGAGTTTAAATTTGTGTATTGGGTTGAGGAGTGGACAGTGTGGCCAGCCATGAGAGCCAGACCTCCTTGTGGATTCATAGCCCTAGGTCAAGGGTGGCTTGTTGTTAAGAGAAATGGAACAACAAGCCTACAGTTGGGATGAACAYCCCTTATATGTATCCAATTGGATATTTATCCAAAGATAAGTTCTTGTTATATTTTCTTATGTCTAATTCCACYATGCAAATGTTTTATTTGAATGTTGTGTTTGCTTAAATAGTTGCATTCATGTTTTTTTWAATTATTGTTAATTGCATGGGAATTTTTATCATGTTGCACAYATGAATTTTACTTGGTTTTAGTAGGAAGGTATGTTATAGATGGTATCAGAGCTAGACTGGGGGTCTAGGTTTTTTACACTCAACCTCTCCACCATTGAAACTTGGTTTTCCTCCTCTCACTTCTTGTCTCATTTCAACAAAAATTAATGCTTAAACAAATAGAAGAGCTTAAAGAAACCATATTCATGCATAAGTCTTGGATTTAGGATGTAAAAACAAAGGATAGTCTCTCTAATTCATGCATCCGTTAATGAAAATAAAATAATTGCTACAAGATGAGACATAGAATATTTTTCTAGAATAGTCCTCCCATTGTTGGAGAAGATGTTCCACTCTACCCACCTAGTGTCATTGAGAGCACAAGATTAGCTAGAACAATAGTATTGGGTTTGTGAGAATGTTCAACACTAAGGATCTCTTTTCTTTCAAGTTATTAATCTCTAGTTGATACTAAGGTTATCAATCAATAGCCTCCATGGTTTTCTTCTATACAATTTCCTTGAGATTGTGCAAGAACATTAAGCCCATTTTTTTTTAGATTTTGAATTAGTCTTAGGCTTCACCTTCACATTTGGAGTATACATCTTCTTAAGAAGCTAGTATTGGAGACTCAATATGTAATACACTCAAATAGATTAATATTAGGCAAATGATTACAATTAATTAATTAATTAGAATAGTTTATTCCATTCCAAAAGAGACATGAGTTGATTAATTAAGATGTATTAGTAATGATCTAACATTATGCAAATGATAACTTAAGTTTTCATTTGTTGTAGGTTGTATCCCTTCATTTGTTGGATAATATTAAAGGAAGGACCTGGAAATTTATTTGGTGGACGTAGCCCACATTATGTGAACCACGTATATATGTGTCTCTATTATATTATGTATCTTTTGTGTTTTATTTTCGCATTTGTTTTATTTTATTGCTCTACGATCCTATTTTTCTAACATATATATCACCAATTGTAAGAATTTTATTTATGCCAATCAAATTTTATCTATGCTATTTTTTTTACTATTCAAATCCTTTAATATAAATATTCATTGATGTATTTTTCATATATTTTTTATAGATTAGTTGAGCCTACACCATTGCCAAAATCTAAATCTGTAGTTTCTAAGCAAAATGCCAAGTTTTTGCAATGTGGGCAAGGACACAACTATAGATGAGGATGTGGCCTTGAGGTACATGATCATGACCTTGGAAATGGGATAACTTCATCAAGTAGGGTCGATGTGAAAGAAATATATAGTATGTCATTATTTATAAATAATCACTTAGAATTGTTGGTAGCTTAGATTATAATGAGGAGGCCACAAGCAATCCTTAACCAAATTAACATCAATTAATGAATAAATGATTTCAAATGGGTGTGAAAAATCATACAAAGCAACTAGATGGAATGTGAGGGAGATTTAAATCTTTCAACCCACTTGAAATGTAAATAAAAGAATACCTTTGAGTATTGGTTGTATACAAAATGACCACCTTCAAAACCACTTCCAAATTTTTTTGAAGAATTTTCTTTTTGGGAACACATATATGATATTACATGACAAGATTTATGTGTTTTAATATTGACTCATGTGAACATAGGATAGAAAATGAGACAAGGATATGGTGCATATTTGTTGACATACTACAGCCCTTGATATTGATATACTTATGGTGAATGAATTAGTCTAGTTGTAAATAAGTTTAGCATGCCAACTTATGGTTTATATATGGATGCAATAATAATTTATGATTAAGAGGAAAGGAGGTGAATAAAAATTGACTCAATTTATATGGATAATCATGAATACACCCACAAGAACATTAAGAGGAAAGGAGGTGAATAAAAATTGACTCAATGTATATGGATATTCATCCATACACTCATAAGAACATCGTTGGATTTATAAACAATACTTATAGGGTTACATGGATTTTCCATGAAGTTTAGTTTGTTTCATGCACTAGTAACAAGGATGGAATATGCCAAATATCCTTGATTGATATATAATGGTTGAATCCATATGGGATATAAAGGTCAATGCAAAGTTGTTAAGGGATATAAAGGTCAGTGCAGATTTGTTAGCTAAATATATATTTAAAAACCACAMTCATGTTATAAAGAGAAGACTTCAATAAAGTTGTCTTTCTAATCGTGTTTACATTTTGAACTCTTTGCTATGGGGAAAAATCCCCCTAATTAGGGGCTAGTGACTAGGAAGAGTAATGACAACTTAAAAGACAGAATTACACATATTCCACCCAAATCTAAAAAGATCTAATGAMAATTAAGGAAAGGGAGAGTAAACCAAGGTATGCACCTTAAGTCCTTATGTTTGTAGTAGATCCTTTACTCTTGTTTTTCACTCCTGGATTGCAGGCCTCCTCCCAATGCTAGCCTTAAAAAACTTTAGAGAACAATATATAACAACATATGCATAATCACCAAGATCATTTAAAGGTCTAAATATTCATATAAGCAATTTATAAATGTAAACATGAATACACATAGATTTGGGACAAGAAAATTCTCTTTTATTGAAAACAAGATGGTAAGATACAACCTTAATCTTGCTGACACCGCTCCACGAACCTCACTTAGGTTCTTCTAATTAGACTCCACGTGCACCATTCCCAAAGTGAGATCCTCACAAMAAACATGCCAATAGAAGGTAATGGATGGATTGTATAAGGAGGATGAATGATTGGGAATGTTGAGGATGAAAACTCGGACAAGATGAAAGGCTTGGAATGAGAGGGGGAGAAATTTTGGTAGAGTTCACTTGCCTCTTTTTTCATATTTTCAAATGACCCCCCTAGGACCCTTTTATATGGAGAAATGATGGTTATTTGATTGTCATAAGGGATACAGGAGGTAAAATGGTTGTGCCCAAAATGGCCCGTAAACTCCGCCCGAAAGCATCGAATTTTTTATTTTTTGCAAATTTTGAGAGTACACGCGGGTTGTTAGGTATTCAAGTCACGTATGTACATGCTTTGCATGTGTATCAAGGCATGTACAACATACAAAAGAATGTTTTTAAGAGGAATCTCAGAGAAAGTGGTTGACAAATGTGTAAATGAGTAGGCCAATGTCAGAAATKCATAGTAGTGGCATTTTTATCTATAACAGATGCCCCCTAATGTGTGGCATCAAAAGAGAAACTGATGGCCAAAATACATTACAAAATATTTAATAAAGTGGGAAGGAACCAAGTCGAGTGATCCCAGATGAGTATTTGTAGTGTGTCATTTGCAAAATAATAATAATAATAATCGAGGCGGGCATACCCATGCTCAGGACAAACTAAGCATGGTTTCCAATCAAGTACACTGCAGATCCACATCAAATATAGTAATCATGTCTACATGACTAATATGTATGCCAATAGCCCAAAGGGGTTGGATCCAATGGTGGAAAGTGAGGAGTTTTTCACTGTTGGGCAAGGTTCAATTCTCGTGAGGGCTTTACCTGGAGCCATGGGGACACCTTGAGGTAGTGGTCGAACGTGTGGTTGCACCCAGAGATACCATATTAAATGGTATCATGACCCGTGCACACATAAGTGGATCAAAGCCCACCCCCATGTCCTTCAAATTTTAGTCCCCGAGGTGTAGGACAGTTGGTGATGGAGTGTGTTGTTAAGCCACTCCATGTTGAAAAGTCACCAGTTCGAAACCTGCAGGGACAAAAATCCAACCATGTTAAGGGTTGGTGTGGCTCAGGCTGAGTGTGATCCCTGGGTGATTTTGACGGCTTAGATGCCCCTGAGTCGCAGTTTCTCAAGCCAAAAGGCTAATCCTGATGCCAAGAAGGTCCAGACCAATTAAAAAACAAAAAAAAATATGTATGCCAATAAAAATTGTAGCTGTGAATAATACACAACGGATCTACATCTCAAAATCATCAGAAGATATACAAATGCAATGTCATATGAATCTTCAGGAGGCATCAATGCCTGTAGCTGGAGATGATAGCTTCATGACTCAAGCAATATCTTCAAGATATTCAAAAATTGGGTAGGAGTATAATAGGAGTGTAAAACTCACTACCCTAAGGTATTCGACAAGTTGTCGTGGAAAGACTAGAGGATCTCGAACATCAAGCACAAAACTTCATTGATTCTGAATGTGAACTTGACAGGACACTTGGGATGGCCAACTCATGAAGGTCAAGAGACTTATCACAGAATGGATGAATCAGGTTGCAATACTTTCCCTTCTACAAGAGCACGACATATGAAAAGACTTGGGCAGCATGTTATTGACATAAGTTTGTGTCACATGAGGCACCACAAACTCTCCATATGTTTGGAAGAGTAACCAAACAGAGGAGGACACAGCTCTATGTAACGAGAACAACTTCCTAAGTTCATACTAAATCCCAATGCTTGCAAAACAAACTGAAGGAAGTTCTTTGTCCAAGGGTGAATCGATTGATGCCAGTAAAAGAGAATGTTTCCCGTCCCTTCTTTTTGGACTATTTGATTTTTTTTTGTCTTTTTCATATATTTAATGAGCTTGAAAACGAATAAAAGGATGTTATGTTACAAAGGAGGAACGAGTGTCACGAGCAAGAAAACTAGTTCCAAGCGCATGGAACATATTGATGCTCGATGCAAGGAGACATGTGCAGGATAGGGACACTTAGGAAAATTCCTCCATGGGTCAGGGTGTCAGATCACAAAGGCAAAAAATGTTGCAAAGCCTGCACCTAAGGAATGCTCTAAAATTTCAGCAATAGCAAAATGGAGTCGGCATTAGGCCAAAGATGCAAGAGTGAGACATGCAATATGATTACGAATTGACACAATGATACTCCTTCAATGTAAATTTTTACGAGCCCCAAGAATGTAAGATCGATGGTTTTTCACGTTTAGAGAGTCTAAAAAAATAGTAAAAGAAGACTCCAAAGTGGTCTTTTTCGTAAGTTTAGTCTCCTAGGCCCGAAAAAAGAATAAAATCATACCAAGGAGATCTCTTCTGGTCACTGGGGCCAGAGTATTCATTTTTCATACATAGTGCATTCGATCCAGAAAAGGGTTAAAATTATACCAAAAGGATGTCATTTCAAAACCTTTTTAACGAGTATGATAGAGACAAGATCACTCTGTTATCTTTTCAATTTTAAGGAGTCTAAAAAGAATTTAACTATGGACTCCCCTGAGCCCGAAAAAGTATAAACATAACTTAGGATAACTCTCTCAACGAGACGTGTCTCCCGAGGCGTACCTTTTTCCCGGTTAATCTATTGTTTGGAAAAAGGGTAAACTTATGTCGAATAGATGTTCTTTCTGGACCAATTAATGAGTGTGTTGTAGGAAAATCTCCCTGTGGACAGGTAGATCACCTCTAGAGCTTGACCTTAACCCTAGACAGAAAAATGCTTATCATAGACATTGACTTCCTTTCAAATCTATCTAAACTAACACATGAGAAGGAAGGATGACAGAAGTACCTTTTTATCGACGTTTGTCCCTGCACGCTCCAAGTTGGGCTCCAATCCTTTGCTCTCCGCTGGACCTTGTGGACAAAACAAGATACAACCACTTCCTACTCTATTGATATTATCTTAAAAACATATCTATCACCAAGTGATAAGTTCATGCAATATTAGACACAAACTAGAAAGAAACGGGCCAAGCGTGTCATATTGATGAGAATAACGACAGCAGTACTTACAATCGTAGATGCGAATGTGACAGCTTCGTCAAGTCCACTTCGTCTAACCCTTGCCTGAAAGCTCCACAATCTGGATCACAGCAGCTTCACTGATCACTCTCCTTTGGCTGACTGTAAGTTTCCTCCAAGATCATAAGTTTCCTGTATTCCATTCTTCCCCCTTTCCACCATCATAGAGCCTGTTTATATAGGTTAAGAGGAGCTTAACCTCTTGAGTTATCTTTAGAACAAGTTGGGAACCTTCTCCTTGGATCAAGGATCTCTTGATGAAACCAAGAATTCGAGCACAACTGCCTCCTAATCTCGAAAGATCCTCCCCTTATTCTCCTCAACGGGCCAAC
>JASDQU010100248.1:181559-218825 GCA_032191745.1 Picea mariana | reverse complement strand
AGAATCTTAAAGCATGTATAACGCAATAAAGAGTTGTTTTTTTGCACTTGCTTATATAGAGTTTTATTTTGGCATGGAATGAATACTATAACATCCATGTAAAGGTTTACTTGTCCTTCATTATTTAAGTTGTCACACAAATAACCACTTAACATATTCTATACACTTCTTTTATTTAGGTGTATATCTCGTAGGTGAAAGCGTTGAAGACCCTGACTCAATAGTTTGGATTGAACTTGAGAGATATAAATGACCAAACATTCATTGTAATGACACTTACCATCCTTCTAAATTGGTTTGAAGACAAACACAAAGCCTCGAGCATGTAATGGGTAAGGAGATTTATGGATTTTATGAAACAAGCATCTAAGGATCCACTACCACCTACTAATGAACATGAATCAATGTTGATAGATGAAGATGAGGTTATCAATGATATTATTAGTTTGGGATTGATTACGAGAATACCATACATATAATATAAGAATGGTTTCATACAATACTAAGAAATGTTAAGAATGAAAAAGAATGTACTAACTATAAAGAGCCATGCTAGTGTTTAAGTGTAAATGGCACTATAATTCCCCAAAAGGTATTATGTTATATGCTTCTAATCTTATACTTCTAATCTTATACTTCAATGACCATACCATTGTAATAAAGAATGTACTAACTATAAAGAGCCATGCTAGTGTTTAAGTGTAAATGGCACTATAATTCCCCAAAAGGTATTATGTCATATGCTTCTAATCTTATACTTCTAATCTTATACTTCAATGACCATACCATTGTAAACCATTAAACTTTGAGACTATAAAGAAATGAAACATATTGAGAATACATGACTAAAAAAATTCAAAAAAAATCCATGGAATGTCAAAATGAGTTTAACTTTAGATGGGGTGGATCGTTTCTCTCAACTATTGACTAAATTTCTATATGCCCCAATGGTTGATTAATGGTCATCTTCCTCCATTTCTTATTATTTGAAAGGAACATCTTATATGGTCTCCCATGGTCCTTGAGAAGCATGAAGTTAGGAAATAGATATGTATCTATAACCTCTCATTAAGGAATTGTGGAGATATAGGCTTTGGACAAGTGGCTCAGTTGGCATAAACACTCATTGATGCACCAGAATGGAATAAAGATATTATGGAATGGTGTAAGAATTTATGATATATCATATACATTACTTATATCTAAAACTGTTGTGATGTATGGAATACTTTGTTGAGAAATATATAGTTTTATAGAATTTATAATTTTTTTAAGTAAACATATATTTATTATTATAAACATATATTTATTATTGATTAATATAAAAACAAAACTTATTTAAAACTTTTATGATGTATGGAATACTTTGTTGAAAAATACATAGTTTTATAGAATTTATAATTCTCTTGAGTAAACATATATTTATCATTGATTAATGGAAAAACAAATTTTTTGTGATGTATGAAATACTTTGTTGAAAAGAAAAATACATAGTTTTATAGAATTTATAATTCTCTTGAGTAAACATATATTTATCATTGATTAATGGAAAAACAAATTTTTTGTGATGTATGAAATACTTTGTTGAAAAATACATAGTTTTATAGAATTTATAGTTTTTTTTAATAAATATATATTTATTATTTATCATTAATTAATGAAAAAAAAATATTTAAGTAATTAAAATACTAATATTTTGATATATTTTTCAAGCCCTCGTATGAAGGGAGAAATTGCATGTCTATGATGTGAAAATGAACTATGTTAAAGATATATAAATGATCTAACATAAACAAATTATGAAGGTCATAGAAGATTATTCCTAATACACTACCCATTTCATTATCATAAAATGAATCATTATGATGGAACATTCGAAAGTATTGATTGGTACAACATTTTGGAACATTCGAAAGAAAATATTTTACTATTGATGGATATGTGACTCGCCTCAAAACTCATGATTGGTACAACATTTTGAAGGTATTTGCACGAAAAGGATTTTTTTATGTTTTTTTTTTTCCTTGTATATATGTGTATATGTTAGAAATATAATCTTTTCGTTTCAAGGAATAATATTAAAAAAAAAAAAAAAAAGTGAAATATACATGTGAAAACATTCTTTTTGTTGGCAATAAGGGTTAAATTACCTCACCGTTGATTTATGAGATGTTATATATCATTGGTCAAATTTTACAATGTACTATTTAATATATAATTAATTGTTTTTTATTCCAATGTTTTCAAGTACACCTACTTCAAATTATTTTTTATTGAAATTAAGTGGTTGACATCAAATGAGATACATGAAGCCGACATAAGAAGATGAATAGATAAAAATTGTTCTCATTTCTTTATCTTTTCCTGTTAGATAAACCATCTTCCTCGGTGTACTTTTGTTTCTTAGGAAAAAATATATTTCCATGTATGGTTGGGGTGGGGACACCCAAGGAAGGGAACAACCAAGGAATTGTCATGGGATCCATCTGAATGGGTGTGTTATCTATAAATATGATTAATTTAGCTATTGGAATGGAATGAATCGACCCTTTTTATTTCATCAATTGGTGATCAATTATTGCAAAAATTGGTGTTTTGGCTTTTATTTGAATCTTACATGTGAGAGTTTCACAAGGATTGGACTGTACCTCCACCTTCACCATCGCACCTGAACTACCTAGATTTACAGTCTCCATCAACTTCCTCGCAACATGTGCTTACCCTCACAGTTGTGCCCTTCCCTTCGATTAAATTCTTCCCATTCTTCATCCAACTTGAGTTTGGATCTTGGTTTTTAGTGCCCTTGTGGGTATTTCTTGAATCTTGTAAATCCCCCTTTCATGGAGGATTAAGAATGCCACATTGCAGTGAGAGGACCTCATAGTCGAGGGCCAACTTTATCTTGTAACATGTTTTCATTTTATTATTGGTAGGTTCAATGTGTTATGTGTATAAATATATCGTGTAATATTATAGACTTGTATTTTCAAGGACAAAATAAAGAGATGGTTTGTGGCATGGAGCTTTGTGGTGTTGACCTCATTTTCAGTCAATGATTTTGGAATCACAAAGTATTGTGAATTCTAGACTAATTTTTTCCAAATTTCAAATCAACCCTTATGAGTTTTCAACCCCGTGATTCGGTCTACCTTGGCTTATTCCTGATCTCTAGAAATCCCTTTTCAGTTTTTATTTTGACTTAAAGTAAAGAGGGATAGACCACCCCATTGCACTAAAGGCATAAGGTTATCTTGTAACTGATGGGGTAGAGGAAGTTTTATGGTTCCTCGTGCAATTCTTGTCTTTCTACATTTGGTGATAATCACAGTGGTTTCATGGATTCATATCTTGCATGGGTTTAGTTGTCATTTGACGATGGTGTTTCCTATGTTTTCTTCACTATTTATTCATGGTCGTGTTTTGTTTCAGTTCAAGATATGGTGATTAAATTGTTGGAGATTGGGTGGCTTTAGAAGATATCCTTATTGTATTTGACCAATACAAACCCTAAAGAATATTATTATATTATATTTGTTAATTAGGCCCTATTGTGCCTTGACAATTAAATGTAAATAAAATGACAAAGTGACAGGTCGACCCAGACCTAATTTAGGGAGGCCAGACTATTATTTATAAGGGAGGCTAGCGTCTCATTTGTACACACACACACTAGCTCTGCAGCTATGAAGAAGTGTGCAAGTCTTGGAGGAAGAGGCTATTGTAGCTAGGTGTGATAGTGATGAGGGTTTTGGTCTATCTCTTGGATACATCTTGGTTAAGTGGTGCGCTACCCTTTTCTAGTGATGGGTTAGAAGAGGATATTCTGCTTTGTTAGTTCTCTCTTGGATAGAAGCATTATTCTTGGTTGGCTAATCTATATTAAGGAAGTTTGCTAGGTTTTCTTCCTCTAGAGGGTTTCCCAGGATAATCTTTGTGTCTATGTTGTTTATGTGATTGCCTCTCTTTCAGTGATCTTATATATGCAGTTAATGTGCTAAATGATTGTAATAATAAAGAAGAATTGTAATTGTTAGTTGCATAAGTAAAATATCAACATGGTATCAGAGCGGGCTTGAAAGAGACCAACTCACAATTTATAAAGAAGTGCCTAGCATCAACGCACCCTCTCCAAAATTCAGTTTTCAGTGTTGCATCTGCTGCAAAATTATGGTTTCAACATAAATCCTAAGAGTGATGCTTTTACCTTTGTTGGAGAATGTTGGTGAAACTAAGATCACCTAGGAGCTCTCCCTAGGAGGGCACTTCTAGTCCATGGATCAGAATTCCTAAATTTGAAGATTGAGAAATTAGGGTTTTCTCATAAAACCCTAAGTTGCAGTTGCAGTATCAGATGCAGTTGCAGCTCCAGTATCGGTTGCAGTTGCAGTTGCAGTATCAATTGCAGTTGTATTTGCAGTATCAGTTGCAGTGCCAGTGCCAGTTCCTTCATGCCAGTTGCAGCACCAGTTGTAGTGCCAGCACCATTTGCAGTACCAGTACCGGTGAAAGTTTTTGTGAAGTTTTGGGAATGATTTTTAATGTCCTAGTGCACCTTACCCATGAAATCTCCAACTACCTTTATATTACAAGTTGCCGCACCTTTGAAGTTTTAAAGGTTCGGTATTGCTTGTTGGTGCTACTGGATGGTACCACTACCTATCGATACTATTAGAGGTATCTACTTACATATGTGTAAATTGTATCATTATTCTAAAGGGTATTTGCAAGAGAAAGGATCTTTTGTCTAAACAACAATCGTAGATCCAAAAGGATCTCAGATCCAACACATTCAGAGGAACAATGCACCCCAGGTTTGATTATTTTTATATGCCTTTATTTGTTATGGAATTATTGTGATCTTATAATCATCTAGGTTGTATTTTTATGTGTTGAAGTTACGACTATACTAACCATTGATCAAAATTAACGTCAAAGTTTTAGATTGATTAAGGTTGAGATTATAGAGTTTATTCTCTAACTCAAATTTCTGTCAAGAAAGCATATTATCTTAGTACAGAGGATAGGTTGAAGAGAATACTTGTCATCTTGGTGAAGGAGACTCAGAAGAAAAACAGCACACTCATTCTTGAGGACAAGACTTTAGGTTCCAGGTTTGATTGATTAAATTGATAAAAATCAAATTTGCACATATCAAGTTTGATAATTGCTAAACACTATAGTTGTGATAGCAATCTTTGAAAAGTTTTATTATTGACTACTTGGTAGCATGTGAGAAATATTGAGAAAAATGCTTATTGTAATTATTTATTGGATATAACTAACATCTCCTCTAGGAGAAACTTCTTGTTTTGTTTCCAGGTTACCATGGAGGAATGATTGATCACAGCACTAGAAGAGTGTTGCTCTCATTTCTTATTATTGTGTTTCTTACTTTTGGCTCTTGTTTCAGGCAGGTCACAAGTGATAGCTCTGAAGGAGCTACTGTGACGATTGTTCTTGCTATTGTTTTTAATTATTATTATAAAGAGTATTATTCTTGTCTAATATTTCTCCCTTGTTGTTCTTGTTCCAGGCAGATCACAGGTGATAACCTTGAGGGAGATATAGTGACGGTTGCAGGAGGCAACATATTAGATGAGACATGGAACAGACTATCCAAGTTGTTTACATGGTTGTATACATCCATGTATCGAAGAAGAAGAAGAAGCCACTTTTGCTAGATACACAATATCTCATATGGAGATAGATCATGAAGAGCATAAGGCTCCAAAGATGACATAACAAATCCCTCTGTTGCAGCTGATCACTCTTCAGATCATCAGGGAGAATTAGTAGAGCTAGAAGGGCCTACCCAGAATCAATGCAGTAACTAGGAAGAGGCTAGTATGGTCCCATGACACTTTGCAGTATGTAAATTCATATAGCATTGATGAGCCATATCATAGGAAGAATATGGATCCGAAGATTATATAGACTCAGAGAGAGTCAAGCTTCAGAAGGAGCATGGAGACTCAGAGTGAGCTTGATCTCATAGAGGATCAGATGGGAAAAAGATACATATTCCAAGACTAACATACACATGCCATGAGTTGAGAAGACTAGATCGTAGCTTTTGATACTTCTAGGAGATGTGAAATCTCCTGGGAAGATTCCCTTGTTTCAGTGACAGAGGAGGAAGCCAGTCAGAAGGAATGGGATATGGATTTTTCCTTGGGACCAGAAGGGAAGTCAATGGTGACTTCCAAGATTGATCTAGCATATCAAGCATGTTTCAGCATAAATATGTACAAAGCCTGATTTGTGTCCAGAGGATTCTCCCAGCAAGAGGGAGAAGACTATGACGAGACACTTGATCTAGTAATTAGAAGAAGTATATATAAAACAACCATGATCCATTAAAAGAGGCCAATGTAGTATGATATTTAGAGGAATCAAATGCATTTGTTATCATGATAGAGTAGAGGAGCTACTCTTAGTGTTCAGTAGCTACAGTGAGAATGGAGCAGTAATTCTCAGTTTCAGAAAAAGCAATTGCAGGTGCAGAGTCCCAGTTCCAGAAGGAACAATTGCAAAGAGAGTAGAGGACATACTCTCTGACAATGAGACAGATAGTTCTTTGCAGAAAGCACACAAAGCCAACACATGATTGTGCAGATTGAATTACAACTGAGCAAGTGTACCAGTTTGGTACAATATGTTAGGAAAAGGTGGTTCGAAGAACACGAGGAAAAATATATGTTTTATAGTGAAATACATGTTCACCTTATTATGGAAAAACATTTGATGAGGTACCTAAAGGGTACATTCGATTATGGACTCAGATATATCTCGAATCTTGAGATAAGATTGCAAGGCTACACAAATTCTGATTGGGCAGGCAATGTCACCGACCGAAAAAGTACATCTGGATGATGCTTTAGTATGGATCAGTTGTGATCTTGTGACCCAGTGAGAAGAAGACCTATATGGAACTCAGTTTCGTAGAGGCAGAGTATATGGAAACATGGTCAACTTGTGGCAAAGTAGTGTGGCTTCAGAAGTTGATTGAAAAATTGTTTGATCTTGAGTTGAAGGAAAGTTGTATCTTTTTATGACAACCAGAGTTGCATAAAGTTGTCAGTGAACCTAGTGTGTCATGACAAGTCCAAGCATATCGAGATCAAGTACCATTATACCTGTGAGTTGATACAGAAGGGAGCATTAAAGCTCCAGTATGTTCCTACCGACCAGTAGGTAGCAGACGTGTTGACTAATTCTCTGTCGAAAGTGAATTTCGAATACTTCAGAGACAAGATTGGTGTGGTCCAAAAGGTTTTTTCCTCATGAGAGGAAGTGATGTGTTCCATAGTAGTGGAAAGTGATGTGTTCATATGTGTTCCCCGGTAGAGGGAAGTGATGACATCCCCAGTAGTGGGAGCTACTCCATCACAGGCTGATATGCTACCCCGACGTAGGTTGGTAACCACAACGCAGGTCGGTACGCTACCCCAGCACGGGTTGGTAACTCCAATGCAGGTTGGTATGCTACCCCAGTGCAAGTTGGTAACCCCAACATAGGCTAGTACGTGTTAGGGACCTAACCCCTCACGTAGGTAGAATAATATATTTCCGTGTAATAAAGGTCAATATTAATAAGGCCTAGCAATAAGGAAGAATAAGTCCAATGTAAGAAGACCTAATAGAACCTTYTGCTTCTAGAAGGATCTTCCTCTAGATGGTTCTTTTGATAGACATATTTAGTATAAATAGGAGTCGAGGGTATGAGAGAACTCTTGTCTTGGATATTATTGTAATAGAGATCTACTATGTTGGAGGTTGCCCCCTCGAAGAGGCAAGTGAACATTGCTCTTAGTAATCAAASTGTTCTTTTTGGTATTATTCTGGCATAATTTCGGTATTATTGTGGTATTGTTCTGATTATATTGTTGTTCATCTACCATTTCTAGCTATTTATTTATGTTATGCATACTTTTTATATCTGGAATATTACAAGTGGTATCAGAGCACCTTCCTTGGTAGAAAATTGTGGGTTAATTTTTTCAGGGTAGAGACGTATTCCGACGTCTTTAAGCTATAGAGATTTGTCGTTACGTGCATAAACCARTGGTCGGGGATTCATACACGGAGAAAATACAAGTGGTAATTTCGCGCACATATATTGGCCACCCTTGTAACCCCTATTGGTACCCCTTCGAGTGGTAGCGCATCAGACAGCACCTATATACGGATCGACCTACATCTCCTGAAGCCCTCCATAGATAAACTTATTGATCACCTGACTAATATAGTGTCACCGAGAACAGCAGTCGGGAAGATACTCTCTAGTACCTGGGTAGTCAGGTAGTACGGCTAAGGGCACGGTAGCCTCCTAAGTTGGTGCACTGAGATATTGGGTAGAGTACTACTGTTGGACCCCGCACGTACATCAGAGAGTTATAGAACAAGGCAAACCCTTGTCTGTATAACCCTTGAATACCTAACCCTTCGGATGGAAACAAAAATAGAACAAACAAGATCTATAGCGGCACAACTGTGTCTCCTGCATTCGAGTTGCGAAAATTTCTACACATTTCTTCCTATTAAGCATTTGGGAATTTAATCACTGCAGTATTCTGCAGATCGGAGTATAACTCCACAGGAGACCTATTCCATTGGATTTGTCTCTTCGCCCTTATCGCAGTCATACCTATCATTTTTCAGTATTTTTTTTTTTCTTGTGGACCCGACCCCCTTCCAACACCCTTATTTCGGATTTACCCCATTAGATTCCACTCATCACCCTGATCGTTGTGATATACTTCACCCATAACCCATTTTTTGTGTGGTCCCACCCACCCTTTTTCATGTTACCTAGTCATCATGGCCCATACCTATAGCCAAGACTTGGAAGCTCGCTTCACTACCTTGCACTCTAATTTCACAGAAACCCAAAAAGAAGTGCGACAGCTCAGTGCCAATATTTCCACCATCAATCAAAAGATGCATTCCTCCATCGTCGCCTTAATCGCGGAACTCAAAGAAGAGCTCAAACAAGAAATTACTACCCAGCTTGAATCTGTCACTATGATGATCTACGCCAAGCTACATATCCCTGCAGATCTTCCTTTATCTGACCCACCTTTACATACCGAAGGTAAAACTTCCTCTCATTCCTAGAATTTTCAGACCCATCACTTTCATCGTAACCTACGCCTTCCATGTGTGGATGTGAACAAATTTGATGGATCAGATCCCACTGGCTGGGTAACTCAATTGGAACATTATTTCTCTTTGTATTGCATTACAGATGAGTTGCCCAAACTTCGATATGGTGTTCTTCATCTAGATCAAGAACGTTGGCAATGATTGCAATGGAGAAAAAATGTTTGCCAAGGGTATGTGGCTTGGACACACTTTGTGGCAGAGATTTATGAACGCTTTGACACTAAAACCAACCATTTAGGTTGTTTGACAAAGTTGAAACAATCTGGCACTATGGAAGACTTTATAGTTGCTTTTGAGAGACTATATTTTTCGTACAGAGGGCATGTTTGATGCTTTTTTTCTAAGAATGTTTTATTAGTGGCCTCAAGGATGAGATTCATGCTCATGTCCTCCTGGCTCGGCCTCAGAGTTGGGTGGACGCTACTAAAAGAGATAAGGAATCACAACAGGTTGTCTCTTCTCAAAACAGAAAACCCTCCTTTATTCCTCGCACTAAACCAGTAACTCCCAATCCTCCTTCTACTCCACTAAAGATCTAGAAATTGACCAGGGCCAAAATGGCTGAACGCCAACTCAAAGGCATTTGTTATAATTGTGATGACAAATATTTTTTGGGACACAAGTGTAAGGAACAAAATCTTTTTATGGTCATCTCAGAGGATGTTGAGGCTCCCCTTATGTCTGTGTCACCTGAACCCACTAACATAACCCCTCCCCCAGACCTCCCGAAGTAGAACCGATCATTTCCCTAAACGTTCTCACTGGCTTCTCTGCTCCCCAAACCCTCAAGATAATTGGTTATGTCAAGCATAGGAAGGTCATCATTATTGTTGATAGTTGAAGCACCCATAATTTTATTCATCGTCACATTGCCCAAGAAACTAATTGTTATATCTGTGCATTCAATAATTTCCAAATCATGATTGCCAATGGTGGGTCCATGAAATGTGGAGGGCGTTGTGAAAATGTGTGTCTCCAAATTGGTGAATACCACCTAAAATATCATATGTTTTCTATCGAAATGTGCGGTTTTGACATTGTGTTGGGTGCATAATGACTAAGGAATTCGGGTCCCATTCTCATGGATTTTAAGGAATTAACCATGCAATTCGACCAGGAGGGTCAAAAATATAAGTTCCAAGGCATCACTGTCGGTTCCCCAGAGATCATTAGTTCCCATCGCATGGAAAAGCTGCTCAAATTAAAAGGTCATTCTGGCATTATTTCCCAACTCCATGTCGTACAAGAAACTGAGACACCCTCTATGCTGCAGGACATCCAATCCATCTTCTCTAAACATCAAGTGGTTTTCTCCACTCCCCAAGGACTCCCTCCTTCCCATGGTGCTCATGATCATTCCATTCCCCTTGTCCTAGGAATCCTTCCTCCCAATATACATCCCTATCGCCACCCCTTTTCCCAAAAAAATAAAATTGAGAAATGGTTCAAGAACTGCTCAATGCAGGTGTTATTCGCCCTAGTATGAGGCCCTACTCTTCTCATGTGGTCATGGTCCTTAAGAAATAAGGTTCTTTGCACATGTGTCATGACTTCCACACCCTCAACAAACTCACAATTAAAGAAAAAATTCCCATTCATGTCATTGATGACCTCTTGGATGAATCAAGTGGCGTCCAGTTCTTTACTAAACTTGATCTTCATTCTAGCTACCACCATATTCGTATGAAAGAGGTTGTCATTCCTAATACAACCTTTAGAACTCATGAGGGCCACTATGAGTTTTTGGTCATGCCCTTTGGCTTGTGTAATGCTCCCTCCACTTTCCAGAGCCTCATGAATCATGTCTTCCATCCTTTTCTTCGCCATTTTGTCTTAGTTTTCTTTGATGATATCCTCGTCTACATCTAAACCTGGACAACCCATCTTGATCATGTGAATTGATTTCTCCATCTACTCTCTCAACACCAAATTTTCCTCAAACAATATAAATGTGTTTTTGGTGCCTTAGAAGTCGAGTACTTGGGTCATCTTGTTGGCAAGGCCAACGTTAGGGTGGATCCTAAAAAGATTGAAGCTATGCAAGATTGGCCTCACCCAAAGACTCTCAAAATCTTGCGGGGATTTCTTGGTTTAATAGGTTATTATCGCAAGTTTGTTAAGAATTATGGAAAGATTGTGGCACCTCTCATTGCACTCCTTAAAAATAATTCTTTCACTTGGACTCTAACAGCTGCTCAGGATTTTCAAACCTTGAAGATGGCCATGTGCACCACTCCAGTCCTGGCCCTTCCCGATTTCACAAAGATCTTTGTCCTGGAATGTGATGCTTTAGGGAAAGGAATTGGTGTTGTCCTTATGCAAGAGGCTGGGAGAAATTTGGGCAAATCAATCTATGAAAATGAAAGGTTTTCTATTCTACATGACATGGATCTTTGGCACCCTTATCTATTGGGGAAATGCTTCCAAATTAAGACAGATCATCAAAGCCTCAAGTATTTTCTGGAACAACACCATTCCTCCCCCAAGCAACAAAAATGGGTGACTAAGCTCTTTGGATATGATTATGAGATCATTTACAAGAAATTAAAAGACAATGTGGTTGTTGATGCACTTTCCAAAAAATATGAAGATGAAGGTTCCCTTTTTTCTCTCTATTTCATTTTATCAGATTGGCTCCAAGTCGTTCGTTGGGAATGGCTACACGATCCCAAAATTTTGCATCTGATACAACAATTGCAGCCCAATTATCCAGTTTCCCCAGGGTACTCTTGGCTCAATGTTGAGCTTCGATACAAAGGTCGTTTGTATTTAAGTAAACAAACAAAACTTAAATCCACGGTACTTTCTGAGCTTCATGCTACACCCACAGCTGGGCACTCGAGGTTTACCAAAACCTATGACCGGGTCAAACGTTCTTTTTTTTGGGAGGGTATGAAACAGGACGTTTGTAATTTTGTGGTTGAGTATTATGTGTGTCAACGCAACAAGGGTGAAACAGTCAAATCTCTTGTCACACTACAACCGCTTTCGATTCCACCTGTTATTTGGCGGGATATCTCTATGGATTTTATTGTAGGCTTACCTAAATCAGCAATAAATCAGTCATCATGGTGGTAGTTGATCGTCTTTCCAAGTATTCTCATTTCTGTGCTCTTCAACACCCATTTACAACATCCATTGTGGCTCAACTTTTCATGGATCAGGTCTTCAAGCTTCATGGCATGCCACATTCTATTGTTTCTGATCGCGACCCAAATTTCACCAACAATTTTTGGCAAGAACTATTCAAACTACAAGGCACCCAATTGCATCTCAGCACAGCTTATCATCCCCAGACTGGTGGTCAAATTGAAGTTGTCAACAAATGTTTGCAAACATATTTGAGGTGTTTTGCATCATAAAGGAAGAATCAGTGGGCTCAATGGTTACCACTAGTTGAATGGTGGTACAACACTTTGTACCATACAGCTACGTGCATGACTCCTTTTGAAGTGGTATATGGACAAAAGCCACCTTCATTTCTCTCATATTTGCCAGGTGTCTCGAAGGTCCAAGCGGTTGACCAAACGCTTACAGTTCGAGAGACTGTTCTTCATACCCTCAAAGAGAATTTGGTCATGGCCCAGAATCGCATGAAGCAATAAGCAGATCAAGGTCTCTCTGAACGTCAATTTGTAGAAGGGGATCATATGTTTCTTCAACTACAACCTTACAAGCAAAATTCCCTCCAGGTTGACCATTTTCAGAAACTGGCGCCCAAATTTTATGGTCCTTATACCGTTCTCAAGCATGTGGGACAGGTGGCCTATCAGTTAGATTTTTCCAGTCATTCTAAGCTCCATCTTGTTTTTCATGTTTCATGCTTAAAGAAGGTTCTTGGAACTAAGTGCCAAAATCAAACCAACCTTCCTGATTTGGACGAATACGGCTCCATTTGGCTATAGCCACAAGCAGTTTTGGACCAGCGTGAGAGTCGGCTACGTCAGTGAACCATCAAGGACGTGTTAGTACAGTGGAAAGATACAACTCCAGCATATGCCACTTGGGAACTAGCTACCATTTTGCAGCAATTTCCCCATCTCAAGCCTTGAGGACAAGGTTTTTTTTAAGGGGGAGGACATGTTAGGGACTTAACCCCTCACGTAGGTAGAATAATATATTTCCATGTAATAAAGTTCAATATTAATAAGGCCTAGAAATAAAGGAGAATAAGTCCAATGTAAGAAGACCTAATAGAAGCTTCCGCTTCTAGAAGGATCTTCCTCTAAATGGTTCTTTTGATAGACATATTTAGTATAAATAGGAGTTGAGGGTATGAGAACTCTTGTCTTGGATATTATTGTAATAGATCTTTGCTCTGCTAGAGGTTGACCCCTCGAAGAGGCAAGTGAACATTGCTCTCAGTAATCAAAGTGTTCTTTCTAGTATTATTCTGGCATCATTTTGGTATTATTGTGGTGTTGTTCTGGTTATATTGTTTTTCATCTGCCATTTCTAGCTATTTATTTGTAATTATCCCAAGCCATTATGCTAGGATCATCATGGTTTTTGGTGTCTTTAAAACTTTTTTGGTTGTGGTATTTTGTCAAACACTTGCTTACAGTTACGTTTAGGGTTTTACTGATGTGTTTATATGTGTGTATGCAACTATAAACAAGAAGATATAACCATGGAACATACCTCAACCATATGCAATAGGATAGACAAGCCAAAACATCTCAAATATGATTTTATTCATGAAATAGAGGAACCTGCTACAATGAAGATGCCGATCTGGAATGCTCAATAGATGGATCCAATATAGAAGTATGAGCTGCTACAAAAATCTCCTGACAATACAAAACAAGCCTCCAAAGGCTAGATAAGAGATGAATACCAATACCAAGGTAGATCTGGTTGTATGAAGTGCAGAAGCCCTAACTGGATGATGCCACGTCCTGCTGGAATGCTGAAGCTCCTCAACAATTCGGCACTGCTGCCAAATGTGTCCAATCACCCCAAGAAAGATGCCGAACAGTAGATCAGGTGATGGCAAGAACAACCCAGGTGCCTGAATCTCCAAGATCACTCTCAAACCCTATGCATCTGAACCTCCTCCACTAAATGGTGCACCCCCTTGGATGCCTAAAACCCTAGATAAATAGACCTCCCTCCTAGGGACCTCCAATGGCTCCACAAACCATCTAGAATGATAGATCGGGACGCTGCAGTGAAAACCCAAGTGCTCAAATCACCAAAATACCTGCTAGACCCTTTGATCTAGCTATCCTCCAAATAATGGTGCACCCTCCTCTTGGGAAATCGTCCCACTCTCAATACAAATAAACCTGCCACTGAAATGCCTCCGGAAACCACCAATAATGATGCTAATACACCTACAAGGAAAACCCAATACCTAGAATCCTCAAAATCACTTCTCCTCAGCTAGGACGAATCCTCCCTCAATGGATGGTGCACCCCTCTTGCTGGAAACCCTAACCGGTGTGCCCTCTCTCTCTCTCTGCCCCTGCAACTGATGTAGAATCCTCCTGAAGCTGAGTAGATCTGGAACTAGAATAGTGTGGGAGAGTATTGGATCTCTGAGACCAATTTTGGGACAAGCTAGGTAGAATCTTTCACCACTGAATCATCCTCTAGGGTTTGTTAAGTCAAAACCCTCAAAACCCCCAATGATGGGCTCACTAGCTAAAAGCCAGATATCAAAAGATAATCATACATGAATGAATGAGTAGAGGCCCTTGCCTTTCCTTTATACTTTTTGGCTCCCCTTGTCCCTCTAAAGTGACTTTCATTTTATTAATATTTAATTAATTAATTAAATCACTTTAATTAATTAATTAACCTTTTTACCTCTGAAAAACACCTTATCTCTACTTGTGGCTTCCCTGGACACTGAAAGTCACTTCTCACTATCCCATCCTGTAGTGTTGCTCCTCCCGATTCCAATGAGCTATTACACTGAGAGGTTCCTCCAAGTAATGTGCCCAAAATGACCTCTTCAGTGAATTTTATTAACTTATAGCCCAAAATAGTCAAAATCATAGAAATCGTCGGAATGCAACGAAACCAAAGCCAACCTATGAGGAATGACTCATAATGATGAAATATAATGAGTAATGAAAGTTGGACCCCATAATACCTCTCAATAACCCCTGTACTCTCTATAACACCCATCTGGCTACTCTGGTCATCATAAACGTCTGCACTGTGATGATGTCCCAAAGTGGGGACATTACAATCCTCCTTGCTAGAAAATTGCTTGTCCTCAAGAAATAACCAAATCCCCTCAAATAAAATACCAGGATCCCACATCCACCTGTGGGATAAACAGTAGAGCCCATCCAACAATGAACACTCATGCACTCTGCCCCCTGGGTCCCATATCAAGTCGTGAACTGCTATCCCCTAGGAAGCATAACCCTGAAATATACCAACTCCGGGAGTCTCTTGCATATGACACATGGCCTCATCTTGGAATGAATCCATCCTCCAAGTCTCTACCAAGATCCATATGGCCTCCATCAACTGCACATGTTGATGCCAGAATGAGTTGTTGTAAGACCCCCGTGAGACACATGCAAGCGATGCGCTCCTCTCAACACTGAAGCTCAATGGAAAGTTAGAACAACTTCCCCCCACAAGGCTCCACTCGCCTCTGTCAGTCAGTGAAATTCTCAATCTTGCAATCTCTAGGTCCCATGCTAACCTCTATCGAAGATCCCCATGCTGACACTACACTATGATGACCCTGCCTAACTACTCCCTGTATGTATACTGGATACTCCACTCCTGGATCCTCAAGCTAAAATCCCTGCAGCCATTGGACCTGTTGTCAAGAAATTGTATCTGTAAAGACATCTCTGTAGAAGAGGTACCTATCCACCCATCTCCATGTCCGATCATGATGATCAAGAGTGAAAAGTTGCCTCGCTCTATCAGAAAAATACCTGTAGACCCACTCCAACCGACCCCTGGTGGAGTGTGTGGATATCTGGTGTTATCTGGGTCACCATGTAGTGAAACACCCCACTAATCAACTAGACTCCCAGATACCATGGAAAAATTGGAATTTTATCACTTCCAATCTCCTCTAACTGCTTCTGTGTCAGACTGATCACTGTCGGAATCCCTCTGTGCTCATCTTCTATCATCTGGCCTATGGTGCTCACCATCACGCACCAAGTCTCAGCTGGCTTCCTATGACGATCCACCTCTATCCTGCTGGATGCTGTAAAAGTACTCCTGTCAGGTGGTCTCGACCCACGCACTCTCCATGCCCTCTGTCATTGTCTATCTCTCCTCATGTTGATGTCCATGATAAAAGTGACAGGAAAGGGTAATAGAGACATCTGTAGCTAACTATAGGGATAAAAAATACTACCTGCCTTGGTCAATCCCAAGGACTCGACCAAGAGCACGTCTACCTGTACCCCTAATAACTACTCACCTGTAGCCATCACAAAACCCCAATCATCAGGTACAACCAGAAGTAACTCCCCTAACTGTTGGTAAACCAAGATACATCTCCTATCACCCATGCAGTTGCTGAAATGGTGAAGGTGATATCTCATGACCATATGTTGCTACAAGGGAGTGGCCTCTGCATGCTCCCCTAAGTGTGTCTGCTCCCTGCAATACATTACAACCCTCTGAATCCCATCATATATCTCGACATGTACTAGTGAGCTATCACTAATCACTGTATGCTCTGGCATACTTAATGTCATCTCCCGTAGACTCATGTTGCATCATAGATCCTGGGCATATTGTTGGATCAACCTCTACATGGAGGTCAACCACTCTTGGAACACAAATGGAAGTGTCCTCCATCAACTGGTGTCCCTCTACTAGATCACCAACATCCTCTATAAATGTGACTGACTGATACATCTAAGTGTCCACTAAGACAGATGAAGTGGATCTCTGACGAATATCCTCAAGAGACTCATCTGATCTAGACTCTAATTCTTGAAGGGTTGTCTGTGTCCCTCTCAAGAATCCTCGAGTGCTCTCCAACTACTGAGTGATTCAGACCATCTCCAACTTCATCTCCCTCAGAGCCTCATGATACATCTCACCAACCCTCAACAAGTAATATTTGTCAGCCAACAACCGATGGTAGTCGGTCCTCATCACAGATACTCTCTCCCTAAGAGTATGCAAATCATTCATGGCAATCCCCTCATCTGAACTACCATGTGCCACTTATTCTCTCCAATAGTGATCTGCTATCACTGCATGCATGTCATCAATACGTCTAGTGGCTTCCATGATCATAGTCTCAGTAACTCTCAACTGTGCTACTGAGTGGTGTGACTCATGATCATGGTCATGCTAAGGTGCCATCTAAGACCCCTCACTGCTAGTGTCAGTCCTGCTAGTGTCAAATCTAGAATCCCCAAAAACACCCTCTACATAAGATGATGTGCTGAACTGTCCACTCTCTATTGTGTTGTTGGGTACTCCTGTATGCCATTGCACCCGATCACTAGATGTTATCTCCCCCTGAATCACATTGTACCCTATATGAGCAGTTGTATCCTCCTATGCACTCAACCTGCTACTATCCTCTGCGCCTAGATCCCATATAGATGTATCCAGACACGTGCTATGGTCATCCTGACTCCTAAAGAGTGCATCCTCATCAATGCAGGCCGATCCTGGAAGTAAGTGCTCCATCAACCTGTCAGCATCCACAATCTGCTCAACTAACGGAGTCTCCAAAAGCTGTGACTCAATCTCCTCACGTTGATTTGTAAGTGTAGGATCAACTATCTGTATGTCCTGTCTCTCCTCTTGGATCTGTAGATCCATGCATCCATGGTGTGCATCCCTCACACAAGGCTCCTCCATCACATCTGAAATTCCATTGATATCCTCCTGTGACAGGGCTATCATGGATGTCTGAAAAGATGATAGATGTGTCATGACCACCATAGGAAGTTGGTCATTTGTAGGTGTTAACACGTGTGAGTCCTCACTAGTGTCACCACTCTGTTGTGGCGTAAGGTCATCAATGGTATGTGATATGTCTGTTGATACACTGGTGCTATCTTCCTGTCCATCCAGCTGTCTATCCACTACACAAGGGTCATCATCCTCCTCAAGCGTGCTAGTAGCATCATCCTCTGTACAAGAGTCACTATCACTAGCCTTTATGCAAGAGTTACTATCATCCTTGGATTGTCCAAAATCAGCATCTATCGCTCCATCCTCACACATATCATCATCATTGTCATAGTGTGCCTCAATAGTGTGTTGTCGATCCTTACCCCTGCACCTATGATTTGGTTCCCACGACCCCTTGCAACTGTAGCAAGGTTGCATGCTCCTAATGGGTGTGGGGTTTCTCTGTTCTTCCTACCATCTAGCTGCTTCTTTTTTCTTTTTATCTACTATGATGATCCCATGTAAAATATCCCATTTTCTCCAATCGGGATTTCTAAAGGCTACATACTGAGGAAAGGTTATGAGAGCCCTATTTTCCTCACTAAGGCCGGAATATGTTATCTCCAAGCATGTCATCTCCAAGGCTATCTTATCCATTTCCTTCCAACTATCCATTTATCTCTATGAAAGACCCCTCAAGTTGGCAGGATTTAAGCTTTGATACCAATGTAATGATCCCAAGCCATTATGCCAGGATCATCACGGTTTTGGGTGTCTTTAAAACTTTTTTGGTTGTGGTATTTTGTCAAACACTTGCTTACAGTTACGTTTAGGGTTTTAATGATGTGTTTATATGTGTGTATGCAACTATAAACAAGAAGATATAACCATGGAACATACCTCAACCATATGCAATAGGATAGACAAGCCAAAACATCTCAAATATGATTTTATTCATGAAATAGAGGAACCTGCTACAATGAAGATGTCGATCTGGAATGGTCAACAGATGGCTCCAAGATAGAAGTATGAGCTGCTACAAAAATCTCCCGACAATACAAAATAAGCCTCCAAAGGCTGGATAAGAGATGAATATCAATACCAAGGTAGATATGGTTGTATGAAGTGCAGAACCCTAACTGGATGGTGCCACGTCCTGCTGGAATGTTGAAGCTCCTCAACAATTCGGCCCTGCTGCCAAATGTGTCCAATCACCCCAAGAAAGATGCCAAACAATAGATCGGGTGATGGAAAGAACAACCCAGGTGCCTGAATCTCCAAGATCATTCTCAAACCCTATGGATATGAACCTCCTCCACTGAATGGTGTGCCCCCTTGGATGCCTGAAACCCTAGATAAATCAGCCTCCCTCCTAGGGACCTCCAATGGCTCCACAAAACGTCTAGAATGATAGATCGGGACGCTACAGTGAAAACCCAAGTGCTCAAATCACCAAAATACCTGCTAGACCCTTGGATCTAGCTATCCTCCAAATAATGGTGCACCCTCCTCTTGGGAAATCGTCCCACTCTCAATACAAATAAACCTGCCACTAAAATGCCTCTGGAAACCACCAAGAATGATGCTAAGACACTTGCAAGGAAAAATCAACACCTGGAATCCTCAAAATCACTTCTCCTCAGCTAGGACAAATCCTCCCTCAATGGATGGTGCGCCCCTCTTGCTGGAAACCCTAACTGGTGCGCCTTCTCTCTCTGCCCCTGCAATTGATGTAGAATCCTCTTGCAACTGAGTAGATCTGGAACTAGAATGGTGTGGGAGAGTATTGCATCTCCGATACCAAGCTTGGGACAAGCTAGGTGGAATCTTTCACCACCGAATCGTCCTCTAGGGTTTGTTAAGTCAAAACCCTCAAAACCCCCAATGATGGGCTCACTAGCTAAAAGCCAGATATCAAAAGATAATCATACATGAATGAATGAGTAGAGGCCATTTCCTTTCCTTTATACTTTTTGGCTCCCCTTGTCCCTCCAAAGTGACTTTCATTTTATTAATATTTAATTAATTAATTAAATCACTTTAATTAATTAATTAACCTTTTTACCTCTGAAAAACACCTTATCTCTTCTTATGGCTTCCCTAGCCACTGAAAGTCACTTCTCACTATCCCATCCTGTATTGNGAGGCCATTGCCTTTCCTTTATACTTTTTGGCTCCCCTTGTCCCTCCAAAGTGACTTTCATTTTATTAATATTTAATTAATTAATTAAATCACTTTAATTAATTAATTAACCTTTTTACCTCTGAAAAACACCTTATCTCTTCTTATGGCTTCCCTAGCCATTGAAAGTCACTTCTCACTATCCCATCCTGTAGTGTTGCTCCTCCCCATTCTAATGAGCTATTACACTGAGAGGTTCCTCCAAGTAATGTGCCCAAAATGACCTCTTCAGTGAATTTTATTAACTTATAGCCCAGAATAGTCAAAATCATGGAAATCGTTGAAATGCAACAGAACCAAATCCAACCCATGCGGAATGGCTCATAATGATGAAATATAATGAGTAATGCAAGCTGGACCCCATAATACCTCTCAATAACCCCTTGTACTCTCTATAACACCCATCTGGCTACTCTGGTCATCATAAACCTCTGCACTATGATGATGTCCCAAAGTGGGGACATTGCATTATTTCTGTTATGCATAATTTTTATATCTAGAATATTACAATACGCTACCCCAGTGCAAGTTGGTAACCCCAATGTAGGATGGTACGCTACCCCAACGCAAGTTGGTAAGCTAACCCAACACGGGTTGGTAACTCCAACGCAGGCTGGTACGCTACCCCATCACAGGTTGGTAACCCCAACACAGGTTGGTATGCTATCCCAGCATAGGTTGGTAGCCCCAACGCATGATGGTATGCTACCCCACCGCAGGCTGGTTCGTTACCCCAGTGCAAGTTGGTAACTCCAACACAAGCTGGTATGCTACCCCAACACAGGTTGGTACTCCAACATAGGCTGGTATGTTACTCCATTATGAAAGGTTGATGAAATTCCAGAACTTCCTATGATATATAGATTGGTGATCGACAACAAGACAATGACCAAGTATGCATAAGCAGTGATGATGATCGTGACAAGAAGAATACCTTCCTTGCTAAGAGGGAGTGTTGAAGATTTAGTAGCTTTGGAATATATCCTTATTGTATTTGACAAAGACAAACCCTAAAGAATATTATTATATTATATTTGTTAATTAGGCCCTATTGTGCCTTTGTAAAGTCGGCCATATCGTGCCTTGACAATTAAATGTAAATAAAAGAACAAAGTGGCAGGTCAGCCCAAACCTAATTTAGGGAGGACAGACTACTATTTATAAGGGAGGCTAGCGCCTCATTTGTACACACACACACTAGCTATACAGCTATGAAGAAGTGTGAAAGTCTTGGAGGAAGAGACTACTGCAGCTAGGTGTGACATTGATGAGGGTTTTCGTCTATCTCTTGGATACATCTTGGTTAAGTGGTGCGCTACCCTTTTCTAGTGAAGGGTTAGAGGAAGATATTTTTCTTTGTTAGTTCTCTCTTGGAGAGAAGCATTGTTCTTGGTTGGCTAATATATATTGAGGAAGTTTGTTGGGTTTTCTTCCCCTAGAGGGTTTCCCGGGATAATCTTTGTGTCTATATTGTTTCTGTGATTGCCTCTCTTTCAATGATCTTATATATGCAACTAATGTGCTAAATGATTGTAATAATAAATTAGAATTGTAATTGTTAGTTGCATAAGTAAAATATCAACATAAATTATGATTACTCTTTCATTTCATATGATGATTATGGTTATGATGTTATCAATTCGGCTTTGTTTATTCACTTAGGTTTTTCTCATTCTCATATGGGTATTGGTTGGCACATGTCATGGTTTTATTGTTACAATACTATTGCATAAGTTTGAACACAAAGAAAAAAGGTTTAGTTGGTTGTGCATATATATGAAAAGTAAAGATAATGTCAAAATCTCATACGCCCCATGTCTTGAATGTTGACTCATGCATAGTCTTGTTTGGATTTGAAGTTTTACTATGGATCATGAGATGATATGGTTGTTTATTTAGTTGTAGGATGGTTCTTTGAATCTATAACATTCATTTTTAATCTCTTCATTGCATGGTGACATTTATGGTTGCTTATGGTTCACTTATGTGGATCCTTATGTTAGCATTCTTTGCATTGTAAGTTGGGTGTTGGTGCTCTCCAACATGATCATATTGGTAGAGCCACCCTTCTTGGCACTTGTTATTTGCATGTTTTTTAACTATTGGGTATGATAGCAAAGGTTGAGAGTTATTATTGCACGGGTTACCTAGTGACATGGTTGACCCCACCAATTCCTTGAAGTTTTGGGTAATAAGAAACCATTGGAATGTGTTTTTTTTAATTTAGATTAATTGTTATCACCGGCACAACCATTCTTGATATTTGTTGTTTTGTGATTAGTGTTTGGATTGACTACTTGTGCACCTTTGTATTGGTTGTAGTAGATTGCATTAATGTTAGATGGGGCGTGGGTGTAATTTTTTTTATTTGAGTCATTGGTCTGAGATTTGATGGCTAGTATTTGATGAGGTCCTTTAATGAACTACTCCTCTCTCTCCTTCATAGTGCATTCTTGCAATTGGTTTTTTGGGGAATTGGGAGTTCAACCCTATGGATTTTAATGTTAAAGGCCCCCTAGGTTGGGTGTTATCTTCACTATATAACCATTTCGAGGAAATTAAAATCACCCACTTGGTATGATTGTTGCTTAGATCATAAAAACCTTAGATCTAGGTTGAGTGTTAATTGTTTGGAGCTTAGACTTACTTTTATACTATGTATTCATATTGAATTATGAAGGGAGGCTCATATTTTTCTGTGATGATTTCTTAGGACCTTTGTAGTTGGCATACATAATGTACAACATTGTCTGGCACTAATGAGGGGTAGTGCCCCAAAACAAGCGTGAGTTAGGCGATGTATTATTTAAAAAGGGGTCCTACATTGGGTGAATACAACAACCATAACTTAAGATGATTTATTAGGCCCTTTGTAGTTGGCATACAAAATGTATAGCACTATCTGGCCATTGATGAGGGGTAGCGCCATGAAACAGGAATGAGTTCTACGATGTATTATTTAAAAATGGGTCCTTCATTGGGTGGCTAAAACAATTGTAACTTAAGATGATTTCTTAGGCCCTTTTCAGTTGGAATATAGAACATACAACACTGTCTGACCATTTATGAGGGTTAGTTCCCCAAAACAAGCGTGAGTTATGTCATGTATTATTTAAAAATGGTTCTTACACTGGGTGGCTATAGTAGTCATAATTTAAGATGATTTCTTTGTCCCTTTATAGTTGGCATAGAAAACATATAACATTTTTTGGCCACTAATGAGGGGTAGCACCCCAAAATAGGCGTGAGTTATGCGATGTATTATTTAAAAAGGGGTCATGAACTTGGTGGCTACAGAAATCGTAACTTAAGATGATTTCTAAGGCCATTTCCAGTTGGCATATAGAACGTACAAAACTGTCTGACCACTAATGAGGGGTAGCGCCCGAAAACATGAGTGAGTTCTACGATGTATTATTTAAAAGGGGGTCTTGCACTTGGTGGCTACAACAGTTGTAACTTAAGATGATTTTGTAGGCCCTTTGCAATTGGCATACATAATGTACATCATTGTCTAGCCATTGATGAGGGATAGAGCCCTAAAACAGGCATGAGTTCTATGATTTATTATTTAAAAATGGTTCTTGCACTAGGTGGCTACAGTATTCGTAACTTAAGATGATTTTTTATTCCCTTTGTAGTTGGCATACAGAATGTACAACACTATCTGGCCACTGATGAGGGGTAGTGCCCTGAAACAGGTGTGAGTTCTGTAATGTATTATTTAAAAAGGGGTCATGCAATGGATGGCTATAGTATCCATAATTTAAGATGCTTTCTTAGGCCCTTTTTAGTTGGCATACAAAACGTACAGCATTGTCTGGCAATTGATGAGGGATAGTGCCCCAAAATAGGTGTGAGTTATGTGATGTATTATTTAAAAATGGGTCCAGCATTGGGTAGCTACAATAGTCGTAACTTAAGATGATTCCTTATGCCCTTTGTAGTTGTCATACAGAACATACAACATTGTTTGGCCACATATGAGGGGTAGTCCCCCGAAACAGGTGTGAGTTTTGCGATGTATTACTTAAAAAGGGGTCATGCACTGGATGGCTACAATAGTCGTAACTTAAGATGATTTCTTAGGCCCTTTACAGTTGGCATACAGAACATACAACATTGTCTGGCCATTGATGATGGGTAGCGCCCCGAAAAAGACATGAGTTATGCAATTTAATATTTGGGGTTTACAAAGGTAGTCGTTTGGTCTTAGTTAAATCAGTTTTGGAGGCCATAGTTGTGTACTGGAATTTGTTGGTTCATATACCCAAAGCCATTTTGGAGAAGATCAAGAGGACACATTTCAACTTTCTATGGAGGGGGAACAATGAAAAATTCGGTTCCCATATTACCAATTGGAAATCCATTACTAAACCCAAGGAACTAGGAGTCTAGGGACTTAAGAATATTCATGTTTTTGGTCTTTCTTTAGTAGCAAATTCTCTTTGGAAACTTATCACTAAATAAATTCTATGGAAGAGGATCATTATCAAAGAGTATACAGAACCAAGGACCTTACAATATTGGATCAGGAGTGATAGGAAAAGCGTCCATAACATCTCAAATCAATAGAAGGCCTTGCCCTTAGCATTTCCTATTATTAGGACTTACCTATCTTGGAAGGTAGGAAATGGATCTTGGGTAAGGTTCGATGTTGATGCAATAATGGGATGTGGTAATGGCATATTTATTCTAATTGATTTAATTCATTCATTGCAATATATATGTAGATGTACTCTAAATCATATAGGAAATCCTTTCACTACCACAATTTGGAAGCAAGGGTGGATGTATGCATAGTATTTTTGGTTGTTTGAGAACTTCATTCATTCTTGGGAAGAATTTCTAATGGATTTGATTCATTCTCATATAAAACCTAAGATTGAATATGAATTTATTCGAGCTAAGAACAAGGCATGAGGATTATATTCGGCCAAACTAGGATACAATGTTATCTAAGAGCCTGATCATCCTGAAGACCAATGTCGGTGGACCAAATTATGGAAAAATAAAGTCCCTTTGAATAGAAATCTTATAATGTGGTTAGCCCTAAATAATCAAGTGCTTACCTAGGAATGATACGGAAAATAAAAAAGGAAGGTTCAAGTATTTTCCTATTGTGTAAAAAGGAAGTTGAGTGATCGGAAATCGGGGTGACACTGATACCAATCTTGTTTTGGTTCTATGCCACTTAATAAAGGTTAGATTTACAATTCAGATCTATTGAACTTGATTTCATTAAAGGTGAAAATATGTATTTGTGAAGGCTTGAATCCAAATTGAATATAGCTTGGTGAATGTGTTGTTAGTCCCATGATCCATTGCTTAATGCATTTAACAATCATAATTGTGGAAATGAAAACATGTATAAGAAAACATGAGAAAAAATATCAACACATGATGCAAGATATCATCGAGTTGTTAACGGAGTTCACCATGACCTTCTGGCTATGTCTCTATATCCTCTTGAATACGAATTGTTGTATTATCCTTCCTTTGAAAGGGATAAAATATTCTCACAAAATGTGGCCATGCTCCAAGGCTCTCACATAAGTGAAATTTATTCAGACACCGGAAGGACTACATTCTCCCCGATAGAGGGGGCTCAACTCTCCCAATGAAGGGGATTACAAACCACAAGCATGATTGCTTGATTCTCTCCTCCAAGAGCTCTCCAAAAGAGCCTCCTAAATCTCTCCCAATAAGGATTTTAAATACTTTCCTTAGTCTTTGTTATCCATATTTTGCAGATAACTAAGGAGATCATGTCTCGAGGCCCTCGGGTTGCAAATATGGAGTGTCGAGAGACTACATGAACAACAATACCCTTTGCACAGATGAAAAACCCACTCACCACCACAGATGGTCACAGGTTTACAGATGGCATCCACCACACTAGTTGGCTTCCGGAAGGCAGTGGGCCTTGCTCCATGAGGTACAGGTCAGTATTATGGTGAGCATCATTTCAATATCTAAGCCATTTGATTATGTTGTATCTTATATTTCTCTATATTTAATGATATTTTCTTGGACATTATGCCTTTTGGCCTACTTCACCTTGATGGTTGACATTGTGCCCTAATAAGTGGTCTTATTTGGGAATGGGTTTGCTACTGGGAAATCCAAAATGAGCCATCGTATTGTTCCCGACCATACTTACCATTTTCCATCATTATTCCCCTCCATTTCCTTATCTCTTGGGATTTAGGGTGTATTGACCCAAGAAGGGGTTGTCCCTCATTCTATGGGAAGAAGGGGCTAAAGGCCCATAGGGGTTGGTGTTGGGTAAAAAATAAAATCCATATATAAACCTTCCAGATGTTTTTCCAAGGGATCACCCAAGAAAGCAATGAAACACTTATCTTTGAATAAAATGGGACCCATAATATAATAAAGAAATGCTTGAAAGGTAGGTTGAAGGATAGGAGGTCTCATCTCGAGCCGACCTATCACTTCCATGGACATCTAGTGGTATGACATTGCCATCATCTAGTCACCAAACCAGGGCAGTGACTCTTAGTTGCATGGCTGAGAGAAAGGCGGTCTCATCATGAGCTAGCCTTCTCCTTTCCATTAGGTATTTGTGGGTGAAATTGCCACCATCTGGTAACCACGTCGGGGAAATGACCTTCAACCTCTCCTTATGCTATTATGAAAGAAAATATAAAGAAAGAAAGATAAGAGGTAAATGGTGGGCTTGGAAAAAGTGCATTGTGGATGAAGGTAACACACACCCTCTATAAAGGCACCCATGAATGAGACATTACAACCCCTAGTATGTCATGAGCCCTAGTATTGACCCCATCCACCTCATACACTTTACATGGCTTAGAAAGGGACCTCTTGGAATCTCTCCTTAACCTAGAGAAATATCTACCCAAAAGGACACCTTGTCAACCCTCCCATACAAGTCGCATAGTGTCTTTGAGTTGTTAATTGTTTGATATAGTAATCTTTGATGCACATGCTTAGATGGATTATTTATTGATTGGATCCACTTATCATGATGTTATGACTTGAGATCCTTGGAGGGCATTTTCATTTGTCTTTGCAAGACCTAGCTGGTGGAGAGTTTTGGGAAAACAAGCCTAGCTTGGGCTTCCATGGAGCTACAAGCCCACGGGTTGCATGCTAGGGGACCACATGCCAGATGAAAGAGAGATGTCTTAGACGGCCTTGACGATGACTTGGATTACCTAGCCCACCCATTGCTTGCCAAACGATTTTCCCAAGAGGGGAAAAAGGTCCCACTTTTGAGCATGACGTCATGATATTGGGGGCTAGGGCTTGGTGGTGAGGTGCTACTCATTTGCACTTGGACGTTTTGAGGAGAAGAGGGTCTTCACCATGATGAGATCACCTAGATGCTTGACATATGGACTTGGGAGGCCCTTACATTATTATCCAACACCAACGACCTCCTCAAAGTGGCAAAATGTCCCCTAAAGGGGTGACACCATCCTAGATTAGGATTTAATTTGTGCAAAAGATGAAATTTTAAGTGAATTGTTTAATATTTTTTTGATAAGGGGGTAAGATTAGGGTTGTTGACCCCTAATATTTTGTTTTACTCCTTATTTTGTGGAAAAGCTATGTTAGCTATTTTTTGTATAAAAAGAGATCATAAGATCTCATTTTAAACATAACTCTCCCTTGTGGAGAAGAACTTGGTCTGAAATTTTTGGCCCTCTTGGCCTTTTTCATCTCTTGTGCTTGGAGACTCTTTCTTATGCATGTGGATGGACTTAACTTGGAAGATTATGGTTTTATCTAGATATTTTGTGGAATTGGTAAGGGAAAATCTTCATTTATTGTCTTTTGTCTTGCTTTCTTCCATAATTATTGTTAGTTAGAACCCTTGGAGGAGTATAAGGGCATACACCCTCCCCAAGGTTTGTTCTCTTGCTTAAGAAAGGTCATTTTTTTTCAAGTTTCCTTGGATAACTATAAGGGTGTACACCCTCCAAGGTCATCTTGGTTTGTTTTGTGAACCCTAGGAAGTAAAAGGGCTTACAACCCTAGGGCTTTGTAGATCAATCATTTCAAATCCAAGTTTTTCTTCTCAAGGTCAAATATATTTTTCAAGGTTGTACCAAGAGAAGTACAAKGGCATACACCCTCTTGGCATTTCCTAGATCAGCTTAGCTACACTTGGGAAGTACAAGGGAGTACAGCCCCAAGTGCTTAGCCAAGCCATATTTTTCATTGACCCCATAAACCCAATAGTAAGTCAYTAATCACATTTTAATTTGCATTGGAGATACAAAACTTTTTCCTCGACAAATGTGAGATTTCAACCTTTACAAGCTTTCTCTTTTGGATAGTGACCTTGATGCCTTGGGGGTTTTTATTCCCTTAGGGTGTCCATTTTCTTCCATARATTATCATTTTTGTACTAACTTGTTTTCTATATCCATTAGGCTGTAGAAAATTACTAACCCTAGGTGCTAATATCTCACTAACTAGCCCCTAACTTTCCTCCATTTTTTAGCTACTAATTCCACTAACTAGGGTACATTGTTTAAGATAGTTTTGAGGTTTTTTTAATGGTTGATTTAGTTGTTGCATGTCAATGAATGATACAGCCATAAGGATGATAATTTACTACAGGAGATCATTTTCTAACAGCTTGCTTTATTCAGTCTTAAAGTGATATGTTCAAGTCATAATTGATTACTAAATTCCTTGATGATATTTCCAATTGATCTTATGCCTTATATGTTGATTTGGATACTTCATTTGCTGATACAAACTGTCATCCACTACTGCAATTAGGGACAGCAAGCTTAACTTATTGATTCATACTAACACATAGCAAAGCAAGGTGTCTTTTCTTGTGTTTCAGGCAGGTACAGGTGCATCAGCAACTATCTTTTCACTTGGTACCCGTTTACCTCTCTTCACTCATCTTTTCCAACCAATCATTTATTCCATTACTTGACCTTCTGGGGGACTTCTCCTTACACTTCCCTTCATCCTTTCCTTTCCCCCTAGGGTCTTCGGGATCGCCTCCCAAGAGTGACCTTAGTCACCCCCCAAGTGCGGGACCTACATCGAAGTGACATTGGGTGTAGGATTCCCAAAGTTGTTGCACTTGCTCCATGGTTGGGTCGGGCTTTGCCCAACCTACAACTTGCGCTATAACAGTCTCCATAATCCAAGGAGACAAGATCCACAAATTTAGGATCTCATAACCACTTAAGGAAAAAAATGAGAAAGCATCTCAACCAACTCATGAAACCCTTAACTTCCTCCTTGAGACTAGGAAACCACTTGTAATAAAGTGAGGAAGAGTCCAAACCAACTCATGAGACCCTTAACTTCCTCCTTGAGACTAGGAAAACAAGTTCCCCTTAAAATTAGGAAACTAATTTGTGAGTTGGATTCTCAAAACTAATTTCCCTTTTTTACAATTAACTGAATAATACGTGAGATTCTCAAACTCACTTCAAGCATTAATCATGTTTCCAATGTGCATGATTAATACATGAGTTTATCATACTGATTTTAAGTATTAATTATTTTTACAATTGAATTAATTCATTCATGAGAATTAATTATTCTTTGCCACCTATTATCAAACTTTTTAATGATGTATCCCATGGTGTGAAAACTAGGAATTTTCCATGTGGAGATCCTCTTGGATCAAACCTCCCCACAAAAATCACTTTTGGTCCTCCAAACGTATAGAGAGAAACTGTGACTTGAATCTCTACAACTAGCTTCTAAGAAGAGTCTTACACTCCACGATGCACTTCCCCACTGCTCAATATGCATAAAAAATGTCTCTAACAGGCCGCATCCTTCTTCTCATTCACCTTTGTACTTCGGAATGAGGATGTCAATGCCAATTCTTGCATCAATGCAAATCCGCAGTCGATTCCCTGATCTGCATAACAAATGTCTCTGAAAGGCTGCACCCTTCTTCTCCTTCACCTTTGTACTTCAGAATGAGGATGTCAATGTCGACACTTGCACCAATTCAAATGCATAGTTGATTCCTTGATCTGCATAACAAATGTTTCTAAAAGGCCGCACCCTTCTTCTCCTTCTCCTTTGTACTTCAGAATGAGGATGGCAATGCCAGCACTTGCATCAATTAAAATATGTAGCTGACAATACATGGATTACAACTTTTCAAAGTAATACCATATTTTCCAGGAGTTTATAAACACTCATGGATAAGTTTACAATGATTTCCAAAATAGGCCAAGCAAAACAATGTCTCTCACTCAATAGTGGCTACAAGACCCATTACAAGGTTTAGCCATAGAAAAAAATGCCTTTCACTCCCATCATCACTTTCAAGAGTGGCTAATTACAACCTTTTACATCATTAACATTAAGTCGAATACCCCCAAATGTGCACTAGTGGGAAACTCTATGGTTTTTAAACCTCCCATTACAAACATGTGCAACATAATGAATAAGGAAAATGCCACCATCATCACACTCGTCTCGTAATTCTGAGACTTTTGACTATAAGCATCACTACTTTCTATCGAAGTGTCAAAATGGTCTCTTACCGCACCATCTCGATTTATGTGTAAGGATCAAACACTGAATTTCCTACAATAATTCAGATCTTGTTGCCCTACTGCAGCACTTAAAGATCACCAGAATCTACAACATACATTCATCCTTTTGCAATTTTCAAAAAGAGGCAAAAATCATAAATGCTTAAAAATTACATTGGTTTTCGTGCGAAGGCACTTATAGCGTTTCTCAAATCTTGGCATACACAGCACCAGCAGGTCCATCTCGTCATTTTCTAACTTTTGATTGTAAACTCGACCTGTTAAAAAAAGTGTAACTCTGCCTCGAAAAATGTGTTATGCACTAATGACAAAAGTGGGCTTCAGTCATGAGCCCTGAAAATCCATTGCTTGGATCCAAATTCCGACTGCACCACGGAATTTATGGAAAAAACTTGTGCAAAAATGACTGTATTTTCGTCAAATTCCGTCATTGTGACTCCTAGACCCCCCTGGGCTCTTTGCCTCGAAAAACGTACCATGCATTAATGAAAAAAATGGGCTTTTTCCATGAGCCCTGAAAATACGCAGCTCAGATCACAAAATGGACTGCACCATTGGATTCATGGTTAAAAATCATGCAAAAGCGACTGTACTTTCATCAAATTATGTCACTATGACTTATGGACTCTCCTAGGCTCTCTACCTCGATTTGTGTGCCACACAGTCATTAATTGTAGCAATAAATACTCATGTGCCTTGAAATGCATGCTTGTACTTGGGAAAATTTAGGCTTCCATGTGGCAACCTGTGATTTTCCCACGTGGCACCCAGTCAATTGTACGGTCAGTGCCCAGTTGGCGTACAGTCAACACCACATCATTAGCCTGCGTCAGGGCCAAATCATCATACGACTTTCCACATCATCAGCTTGCGTCGACGCCAAATCATCATACAAATTTCCATGTCATCAGCATGTGTCAGCACTAGGTCACTGTACGTCAGTGTCACATCACCAGACGACCTGCCACGTCATGCTGACATCAAACACTGTACTGCCCAATCAATCATCATGTCATGTTGACATTATCATCTGTACTTCCACATAAGCACCCATTAATCATGTCACATCATGGTCGTATTTCCACATGACATCTGTATGGTGCCATGTGGTGGTTTTCTATTTGTCCAACTGTACCCCAAAAATGTTGAAAATGAGTGACACGTGTCATGCTCTAAGGTTACCACGTGTCTTGCTGACATCAGTATCCATACTACCAACTGTACCTGGAAAGTTAGTTGTTGCATCATTATACGTCCTACCACGTCATCCATAGGGATGACACCTGGCGGCCTCTCGTGCTACCATGTCAACATGTTGACGTCAGCACTGTACGGATTTTCCAAGATTCGCCTATTTTCCGAAAACTTCAGATGGCCATAACTTTTGCATCCAAACTTCGTTTGAGGTGCCATTTGTGTCGTTGGAAATATATTATCGATCTCTTCGACTTAGTGTTGTTTCGTTGAATTTTGTGCACTTTTATTTTTGAGGTTTTTTGGAGCCCCGTGGCTCATTCAAGCTACCCATTTCCTATTTGTACGAATTAATAGGCCTTATTTTCTCTGCATTCTTTGCTTGGATGTTTTGGTTGATTTTTTCAAGCTCTTTGATGATTTTCTCATCTTGTCTTCAACACCTGCAATCCCTGTTAATCCTGCTCTGATACCACTTGATCTGAAACCGGGGTGACACTGATACCAATCTTGTTTTGGTTCTATGCCACTTAATAAAGGTCAAATTTACAATTTGAATCTATTGAAATTGATTGCATTAAAGGTGAAAATGTGTATTTGTGGAGCCTTGAATCCAAATTGAATATAACTTAGAAAATGTGTTGTTAGTCCCATGATCCATTACTTAATGCATTTAACAATCATAATTGCGGAAATAAAAACATGTATAAGAAAACATGAGACAAAATATCAACACATGAGGCAAGAGATCATCGAGTTGTTAACGGAGTTCACCGGGACCTTCTGGCTACGTCTCTAGATCTTCTTGGAATACAAATCATTGCATTATCCTTCCTTTGAAAGGGATGAAATCTTCTCACAAAATGTGGCACATGCTCCAAGGCTCTCACATAAGTGACATTTCTTCATACACTAGAAGGACTACATTCTCCTCGATGGAGGGGGATCAACTCTCCCAATTAAGGGGCTTAGAAACCACAAGCATGATTTCTTGATTTTCTCCTCCAAGATCTCTCCAAAATAGCCTCCTAAATCTCTCGCAATAAAGAGTTTAAATAGTTTCCTTAGTCTCCATAATCCAAGGAGACAAGATCCACATATTTAGGATCTCATAACCACTCAAGGAAAAATTTGAGAAAGCATCTCAACCAACTCATGAGACCCTTAACTTCCTCTTTGAGACTAGGAAACCACTTGTAATAAAGTGAGGAAGAGTCCAAACCAACTCATGAGACCCTTAACTTCCTCCTTAAGACTAGGAAACCAATTTCCCCTTAAAATTAAGAAACTAATTTGTGAGTTGGATTCTCAAAACTAATTTCCCTTTTTTACACTTAAATGAATAATATGTGAGATTCTCAAACTCACTTCAAGCATTAATCATGTTTCCAATGTGCATGATTAATACACGAGTTTCTCATACTCATTTTAAGTATTAATCGTTTTTAAAATTTAATTAATTCATTCATGAGCATTAATTATTCTTTGCCACCTATTATCAAACTTTTTAATGATTTATCCCATGGTGTACAAAGTAGGAATTTTCCATGTGGAGATCCTCCTTGATCATTGAGACTTGCAAACATCTTTTTATTGAGCGTCCCTTTGCACAATAGATCTAGAGAGACATGGAGGGTTGGATAGGGAAACAAAATCTTTGGAGTGAAGCATGTATAGAGGACTATCTAAATATATGGTAAGACATGCAAGATTTGAAAATTTATAGGGCCATTCCCTTTATATTCCTATCAGGGATATGGATTGCAACAAATTCAGTTGCATGTGAAGATAGGTTAAAACCTAATTTCCAAATTACATCTCAAGTCATTGCTATTTTTCAACGTTGTCAACCTCCACAAAAACCTATGACTCACAAGCACTTGGGTTACCACCAGGTGGAAAAAACACACAAGATTGGTGATATTTTGATGGGGCATGTCAAGGTCCTAATTCCATGTATAGTTTGGGAGGCATCATTTATCTCACATACTCATTGTTTTCAATTTAAAGTAAACTTAGGCAGGGGGACTAACAACCTTGGAGAATTAATGGCTCTTAAATTTCTACTGAAGATAACTTTCGAAAAAGGTCAAGATAAACTATAGGTATTTGGTGACTCCTTTCTTGTCATCTCTTGGATGAAACATATCCAAAACAATATTTTCAACCTCTTGTAGATCAATGCAATGAAAACAAGTCACACTTTGATCAAATATCTTTCACTCATGTGTAAAAAGTGTTAAATACAATGGTTTATGCCTTGTCAAAAGCAAGGCTACAAATTCCTAGGTCAATTAATTTTGAAGTAAATCCAAGATGGTCAAGTCATAAAATCTAGACATGTTACTCAATTTTAATTTTATTTATAGATATGTCAATGTCAATTTATGAAATATGTAGTATGTCAATATATAGAATCTATGTGTTTCAATTTGCATCTCTTAAGCTATGTTTAGATACTAATGGATTTGTTTACCCTATATTTTTTTAGGTTTACGTTGAAATTACTAAGACAACTGAGAGGGGGGGGTGAATCAGTTGTTATTGTGCTTAAACAATTTTAAGTCTATTAATACATTCTTAATCTTTCTTCAATTGATCATCAACATTATACAGCATATGGACAATAAAAGTAATGAGCATCAGTCACACATAAGGTATACACAGAGACAGATTTTCACGAGGAAACCCATAAAGGGAGAAAACCTCGTCTTCTTCGAAATGATAGGCAGTCTTTTAAGTTCTGTACATCATCTATAATTGAGCACCAACTCAATGTGAGGCTGCTACCTCTGTTTTACAAGCTGAACTTGTTTGAGAGCACCAACTCTCTGTTTTCTCTAGCACCCACTAGAAGGAAGCACCAACTCCCTTAATGTTCCAGCACCAACTGGATGGAAGCACCAACTTCCAGTTACACAGGCTCCAACCTGTATAACAGAGAACACTTGTTCTCCCTTGCACCACCCTGCCACCCTGGTTTCTCTGGCTGCAACCAGATGGAAGCTACAACTCCTTGTGTTCAAGATCCCACTTGAACCTCTGAGGACAACAGTCCTCCCTAGCACCTCCCAATCACCCTGGAATATAAATGAATAATTAAACAACCAACTACACAGATAAATTGATTCTTACCACTTCTTCTTTGTTCTGTAAATCTGGTCTTCTTCTATCTGTTCTGCAATTCTTCTCTTCCTTTGTTTGTTTTGCAAATCTGCTCTGCTTCAACTTGTTCTGTCATTCTGCTCTGCTTCAACTTGTTTTGTCATTCTGCTCTGCTTCAAGTCTTTTCCTCATTTGTTACTCTTCTCTTAGTTTTATCTCACACTACGCATATTCTCATTCTCACACTACGCATCCTATGATTTTCCCTTTCTTATAGTTTAATTCATTTTTCGTCCAGAACCATTAACCATGCATAGTCTGTCTCTTTTTATTTTATGCACCACACCCACAGCAGATCCACTTCGCATCTTCTTCGAAAAAAGAAAACCGTCTAAGCAACTGAAACGCCAACCGATCAGGAATCATGAATCAGTTTTGCTAACGGATTCGTAACTGATGAATTAACTGTGAAAGAGAATAGTATCCCTCCGATCATATTCAAGTTTATCNTCCTATGATTTTCCCTTTCTTATAGTTTAATTCATTTTTCGTCCAGAACCATTAACCATGCATAGTCTGTCTCTTTTTCTTTTATGCACCACACCCACAGCAGATCCACTTCGCATCTTCTTCGAAAAAAGAAAACCATCTAAGCAACTGAAACGCCAACCGATCAGGAATCATGAATCAGTTTTGCTAATGGATTCGTAACTGATGAATTAACTGTGAAAGAGAATAGTAGCCCTCCGATCATATTCAAGTTTATCTGCACCGTTGGATAAACTTTATTAATCTTCCCTTTAAATCGGGTTTCGGCATTTCGGCATTCATGTGGCCAAGTGTCTCGACACTACATGTCGCGATCTTCGAAGCTCCGATACAGAGCTTTTCTGTGCTAGCTCCTTCCTCTATATGACCATGGCCATGACCAAGCGATTATGCAAAAAGTGCTTTTCACGAATTCGCATTTTGTGAGTCTAGAGATGAGGCATCTCGACTCTCCAAGTCGTGATCCCTGAAACCCCAAGATGGAGCTGAGATCAACGGTCCACGATCTCGATGAATCTATGGTCCAGATCTCATCATGAATTCGCATCTCGCGATTCCTTCGATGGAGGTTCTTGTCACTCCAAGTTGCAATAGGCGAAACTCCAAAATGAAGCTTAGATCAACGGTCCACGATCTCGATGAATCTAGGGTCCAGATCTCATCATGAATTCGCATCTCGCGATTCTTTTGATAGAGGTTCTTGTCACTCCAAGTCGCGATAGGCAAAACTCTGAAATGAAGCTTAGATCAACAGTCCAGACCACACCTTGATCTGATGGCTGGGATTAAATCGTGATTTCGCATATCGCAATTTCGATGGTTATGTTTCTTACCTCTCCAAGTCGCGATAGGAGAAGCTCCGAGATGGAGCTCAGATCAACGGTCCAGAACACACCTTGATCTGACGGCTGGGATTAAATCGCGATTTCGATGGTTATGTTTCTTACCTCTCCAAGTCGCGATAGGCGAAGCTCCGAGATGGAGCTCAGATCAACGGTCCAGAACAAACCTCGAACTGACGGCTAAGATAGTTTCGCGATTTCGCATATCACGAATTCAAGAGGTTAGGGAACCTTGTTCCTTTGACTTTCCAGTCAGCGACATGATGATCTTTCACCACGTGTCCTGCCTGAAGATGGACGGTCCTCCTTCTTTCGGGATTTTGTGAGCCTATTTCTCCTTGCACTTTAATGAACATGTAGGTCCTTCNCATGATCCAATGATGATTGAATCTGACGCCCGAGATCTGTCCTCCTCTTCTGCGCATTATTCTTGTCTACTAACAGATCTGACGGTCCTCCTTCTTTCGGGAATTTTGAATGGGATCCAATGATCAGAAATGCTTCTCCTCCCGAGCTTACTTTGTTCCGCTTACTCTGATTTTGCCATCGATGATCTGCCAACAATCCTCTGCACTATCTCTTCTGAGCTTATTCGAATCTCGAATCTTCTCTGCAGCGTCTTCTCATAATTCCCATCTATTACTTTCTGTACTCATGCCATCTTCACTATTGTACTTGCAATCAATGACAAGTATACAAGCATGTGTTGTATGTTAAATATTTGCCAACAGTTTATGGTATCTCTATAATATGTTGGAACTTGAGTCATTAGTTTAGATTGTCCAACTTTATATTATGTTGGGTACGCATGTTGGATTACTGATTACTTGGGGGGGGG
>JASDQU010100248.1:138178-181011 GCA_032191745.1 Picea mariana | reverse complement strand
TTATACCACTTATTAATCCTTTTAACCACAATGTATATTCCTTTAACTTATCTAGTCATGTTCATATGATTATCATCAATAGACTATTGTATCAATAACATTAACATTCATTAGTGCATCATAAACTATAATCAACACATCCGCACAATACAAAGTGCATAAGTATTTTACATAGAAAACCAATGCGGGAGAACACCACATAATGTTTTATTATATGTCTTTAAGAATTTCATTCAAGGAAGCACCAACTTCCTTTGTTCTCCAGCTGCAACTGGAATGAGGCACTGACCCCCTATATTTTCAGGCTACAACCTGAGGGAAGCTCCAACTCCCCAATTCTTTGGTTACAACCAGAAGGAGGCTACATCCTAAGGGAAGCTCCAACTCCCCAATTCTTTGGCTACAATCAGAAGGAGGTGAAAACCCCCTATGTTCTCCAGTTACAACCGGAAGGTGGCTACAACCACCTATCCTTGCTCTGTCGTGCCGCCCTGAAATATAAGTGAAACGATGAAACCATTGTCACACTGTCACTATGAGATATACCACTGTAAACCTATACCAATATGTGCCAACAACCTTTAACCAACCTGTACCAATAGTATGTGATCAACCTATACCTATAACCTTCTTGTACCAACAAAAACCAACAGGTACGTGACCTGTCTGTGCTGCAGCTCGCATATGTATGTGCCCTGTCTATACTACAGCTTGCATATGTACATGGCCTGTCTATACTGCAACCTGCATACACCTTCTAAAAACTAGGGTTTTCACCTTTTCTAAAACTTCAAACACTTCACTGCCTCTATCACATCAACCTGCAACCTGTCATTGTGTCTTATATGTAGTTGTGCCCTGTGCATACATCATCTTATATATTCCTCAACCAAGTGCATATATGTCTCTCTAGTCATATGTCATACATGTGTGTACAATCATGAACAAGTGTAATAACCCTCACATGGACTAGACGTCAAACCCTCACTGATATGCAACCTGAAACCACACCAACAACTTCACCAAAACATCACAACCACTTCACAACCAAAAACCTTTAATCGTGTACTATGAAATACAAGTAATGTCTCAATAGTTAAACCAACAAAGTGTACCAATGAATAATACCAAGCATACCAATGTTGTATTTCTGTAGATCTAGCTCATAACATCAGTACCATACAACCAACAACCTTTCTAGGGAAAAACCTCAACCTCCCATAACCATATCTCAAGTATACAACAATATCCAACTACTCATAAGAATATGACATACCTTCTGAATATGTAGATAGATTTGTTGTACCCGATCATTGTAGACCTTCCTGGGAGCTTGCTTTCAGACTATGAGAACCTGGTAGCCTCAGCAACTCAATATTTCATGGATTTTACCACATGTACGCGCCCTATTTTACTGCCAGCCTGCGTACGTACGCGCCCTTCTCCACAGCAGCCCGTGTACACCTCAAAACTAGGGTTTTTTCAGTATTTATGCAATTTTGAAACTTTCATCATCAACCCTTTGTGTTGCCTCAGACTTGCGTAACTTCATATGTATCAATGAATACCTGCAATAAACCTTACACAATAATAAATATTCAATATACTCAATATGTGTTAATAGGAGAGCCTTTCTCTCTTGTTTATACTTCCATGTAGCTTCCTCAAGGGGTTACCTTCAAACCAACTTAACCCAATTTCCTTCTTTTAGGGCTAACCCACTTCTAACCACTTGTACACTTATAACCACTTTATCCAAAAATAGAAAACTCTCCACTTTTAGTTGAAACTAATTTATTTTTAATTATTTTCTTATTGCAACAAATTAACCCATGATTAACTCCTAGTTTCACCCACTTGACTAGTCAAATTATTCTAGGAGCTTCTAGAATAATTTGACTTCTTTGACCTTCTAGATAACTCATGAGGGTTCTCCAGCTTCACAAGACCATAACTCTCTAACTGTGAGGAGTTATGTGGCGTTCCACATATCACCGGAAATGGCATGACATGTACTATCCATATAGAATAGTATTACCTACATATTCACTGATATTCATGCCTTTATGCCTGAAACAAACTCGGGTCCCTTACCCATACCTTTGTGCTACCGAAATTCACTACCAGACTTCTTCAAGGGTTGACATCAATCACTAAGGGTTGACATCAATATACAATATCACTCTCCAAGGGTTGAAATCAATGACAACCAACAATCCAAACCAATTTTCCATCAACCTAAACCAATTGTCCAACAATATCCCCCTTTGGCATTGATGGCAACACCAACATTGATGGCAACACTTAGTCATGGCAACATTGTCTTATCTCCTCATCAATGTTTCTATCTCTCCCCCTTTGAAATTAATGGAAAAGGGTATCTCTCCTTGGTGTTACTCCCCCTTACTGAACTCTCCTTGGGGTTTCTCCCCCTACCCACATCTCTTTGACGGATTCAGAGTGCATAATTTTTGTAAATATTGATTCATCTACACCATTCTGAATAGCGTTCTAAGCTCTTGAATTATTTTCTATGAATTTCTTTCAATCCTTGTATGTTGGAGGAGTAGTTGGTGCTTTGTATCCATCCCCCACTGATTGTAAAACATCAAATCCATGTGCATGTATGTATGTCTGTATTTTCTTGCTCCAAAGTGCATATTTCTCACCATTAAATTGTGGTACCCCAAATCTAGAGTGATCCATGATCTCCTTCCAGTGGTTAAATTATTTTCCTAAAGGAACCTGCTCTGATACTAATTGTTGGATAACTGAGAGGGGGGGGGTGGATCAGTAATGAGAAATTTATACCACTTATTAATCCTTTTAACCACAATGTATATTCCTTTAACTTATCCAATCATTTTCATATGATTATCATCAATAGATTATTGTATCAATAACATTAACATTCACCAGTGCATCATAAATTATAATCAACACATCCACACAGTACACAGTACACCAGTATTTTACGTGGAAACCCAATGCGGGAGAAAACCACAGAATGTTTTTCTTATATGTCTTTAATAATTACATTCAAGGAAGCACCAACTTCCTTTGTTCTCCAACTGCAACTGGAAGGAGACTCTGACCCCCTATATTTTCAAGCTACAACTTGAGGGAAGCTCCAACTCTCTAATTCTCTAGCTACAACCAGAAGGAGGCTACAACCCCCTATGTTCTCTGGCTACAACCAGAAGGTAGCTACAACCACCTATCCTTTCCTCGTCTTGACGCCCTGAAATATAAGTGAAATGATGAAACCACTGCCACACTATCACTGTGAGGTATATCACTGTAAGCATGTACCAATATGTGTGAAAAACCTATAACCAACATGTACCAATAGCCTGTGAACAAACTATAGCTGTAACCTTCATGTACCAAGAAAAACCAACAGGTACACAACCTATATGCGTTGGAGCTCGCATATGTACGTGCCCTATCTATATTGCATCCTGCGTAAGTACGCGGCCTGTCTATACTGCAGCCTGTGTACACCTTCTGAAAACTAGGGTTTTCACCTTTCCTGAAACTCCAAACACTTTGTTGCCTCTATCACATCAACCTACAACCTGTCACTGTGTCTTATCTATAGTTGTACCCTGTGCATACATCATTTTATATATTCCTCAAACAAGTGTATATATGTCTCTCTAGTCATATGTCATACATGTGTGTACAATCATGAACAAGTGTAATAACCCTAACATGGACTAGACATCAAACCCTCATTGATATTCAACCTCAAACCACACCAACAACTTTACCAACACATCACAACCACTTCACAACCAAAAACCTTCAACCATGTACTATGAAATACAAGTAATGTCTCAACACTTAAACCAACAAGGTGTACCAATGAATAATACCAAGCATACCAGTGTTGTATTTCTGTAGATATAACTCATACCATAAGTACCATACAACCAACAGCCTTTCTAGTGAAAAACATCAACCTCCCATAACCATATATTTAGTATACAACAATATCCAACTACTCATAAGAATATGACATACCTTTTGAATATGTAGATAGATTTATTGTACATGATCATTGTAGACCTTCTGGGAGCTTGCTTTCAGAATATGAGAACCTAGCACGCTCAGCAACTCAAGCTTTCATGGATTTTTCCACATGTACGCGCCCTTTTATACTTCCATCCCACGTGCGTACGTGCCCTTATCCACAGGAGCCCATGTACACCTAAAAAACTAGGGTTTTTTTAGTATTTCTGCAATTTTGAAACTTTCGTCGTCAACCCTTCGTGTTACCTCAGAATTGCGTGAATTCAGATGTATCAATGAGTACATACAATAAACCTTACACGATAATAGATATTCAATATACTCAATAGGTTCTAATAGGGGAGCCTTTCTCTCTTGTTTATACTTCCATGTAGCTTCCTCAAAGGGTTACCTTATAACCAACTTAACCCAAATTCCTTCTTTTAGGGCTAACCCACTTCTAACCACTTGTCCACTTATAACCACTTTATCCACAAACAGTAAACTCTCCACTTCTAGTTGCAACTAATTTATTTTTAATTATTTTCTTATTGCAACAACTTAACCCATGATTAACTCCTAGTTTCACCCACTTGACTAGTCAACTTCTTCTAGGAGCTTATAGAATAATTTGACTTATTTGACCTTCTAGATAACTCATGAGGGTTCTCCAACTTCACAAGGCCATAACTCTCTGACCGTGAGGAGTTATGTGGCGTTCCACATATCAGAGGAAATGGAATGACATGCACCATCCATATAGAATAGTCTTACCTGCATATTCATTGATCTTCATGCCTTTATGCCTCAAACAAACTCGGGTCCCTTACCCATACATTTGTGCTACCAGAATTCAATATCGGACTTCTCCAAGGGTTGACATCAACCACTAAGGGTTGACATCAATCTACAATATCACAATATCACTCTCTAAGGGTTGACATCAATGACAACCAACAATCCAAACCAACTATCCATCAACCTAAACCAAGTGTGCAACAACGCCTACCCTNGTGAGGAGTTATGTGGCGTTCCACATATCAGAGGAAATGGAATGACATGCACCATCCATATAGAATAGTCTTACCTGCATATTCATTGATCTTCATGCCTTTATGCCTCAAACAAACTCGGGTCCCTTACCCATACATTTGTGCTACCAGAATTCAATATCGAACTTCTCCAAGGGTTGACATCAACCACTAAGGGTTGACATCAATCTACAATATCACAATATCACTCTCTAAGGGTTGACATCAATGACAACCAACAATCCAAACCAACTATCCATCAACCTAAACCAAGTGTGCAACAACGCCTACCCTTTATATATTGATGTTCATGGTGTACTTATGAATTTGTTGGAACTTGAGGTCATTGGTGCCCTGCCTTGTAATGTACTATGCATACCTAAAGAGGGTTTTTTTGTTCTTTTTGGAATAAAATATGTATTTTTTCCTTGGAAAAAAAACACAAGAAAAGCATCACCTACATGTTAAACTATGATGTTAGTTTACTGGTGTTTTCTTTCTTTCCTTTCTAATCTTGCTTGGTGCAACTGAAACATCACAAAGATATGAAAATGGCCCTAATGAAAATGGAAGGGGAAAATTTATTGATATCTATAGACTTTGGTGTGAAAATTATGTGGCCATTTTCATTAAGGAATTTAGCATGTGCAATATCACAATGGTGACACCATTCAAAGTGAGTTAGGGGGTAATTATGTAAGGGGCCATAATGTGTCAAGGGTTGATTATGTTGGGGGTCATAGGTTAGGAGCCATAGTGTTTCCAGGGTTAAACTGGTTAGGTGGTGTTTGTATCAGAGGTCATAGGTTTTGGGAGGTATAATGTGACTAGGGTCATAATGGTTAGGGGTCAAGGCGTTTCAAGGGGTTAGTGCATTTTGGGACATAGAGTATTCAGGGTCATAATGGTTAGAGGTTATAATTTATTAGGGGGTAATGCTTTCGAGCTTGTAATGTGTTAGGAGATGATCATGTTAGGCATCATAGGAGTTAGAGGGCATAGCATGTATGAGGTTAGAGTGTCTAGGGTTGAAAGTGTGTTAGGGGGTGATTATGTTAGTGGTAATAGCATGTTAGGTGGTTATTGTGTTTGGTGTAAAGGGGGTTTGTGGGTATAGTGTGTATAGGGTTGCAGTGACTAAAGGTCAAAGTGTGTTAAGGGGTTAATGTATTGTCAGGTCACAAATTTTTAGAGATCATAATGGTGAAGAGTTATAATATATTAGGGGGTAACTTGGTGTTTTTTGGGTCATAATGTGTTAGAGAGGTGATTATGTTAGGGTTCATAGGGGTTGGGGTGTATAGTGTGTTTATGGTAATAGTGGTTATGGGTTATAGTGTTCTAGGTGGTTAGTTTGCATGGGGTCGTGACATGTTAGTGGGTGATCGTATCGTGATTCATATGGGTTTAAGGATAAATTTGTGTGAGGTCATAGTGGTTAGGGTTTAAAGTGTGTTAGGGATAATTATATGTGAGGTTTCATATTGGTTTGGGTCAAACTGTGTTAAAGGGTTAGTGGTTTGAGGGTCATAGTGGTTGGGGTTTTTAGGTGTGGGATACCATAGTGCTCATAGGATTATAGTGTATTGGGGAATTAGTGTGTTTGAGGTCATAATGTGTTAGAAGGTCATTTTTCAAGGGTCATAGGGGTTAGGGGGTATAGTGTGTTCAAATGACAATGGTTAGGGTTCAAATTTTATTATGAGTGACAACATTAGGGGTAATAGTATGTTATGGGGTGATTTTGTTAGCAATCATAGTGGTTAGGGAGTATATTAGTTTTTAGAGGTCAAGGTGACTTAAGGGGTTAGTGTGATAGGCATCATAGTGTCTCTAGGGTCATAGTGGTTTGGGGTTATTGTGTGTTAGAGGGTGGGTGTATATAAGGTCATAGTGTGTTACGGGGTGATTGTGTCAAGATTCATAACAGTTAGGTGGTATAATTTGTCTAGGGTCATAAAGCTTAGTGTTCAATGTTTGTTAGGGCATTATTATCTCCAGGATCTTAACATGTTAGGGGATGGTTATGTTAGGGAAGAGGTGATTATACCAGGGATCGTTGGGGTTAGGAGATATAATGTATATATACAAGATCATAATGGTCACTAGTCATGGTGTGGTAAGTGGTCAGTGTGTTAGGGACCATAATGTGTTCAAGGCCATAGTGGATAGAGGTTAAGGATTATTAGGGGGTTAGTGTAATATACCCAAATATATTAATATTAGACAAATGATTATAATTAATTAATTAAACTCTTGAATAGTTGGCTTCGTTCTAAAAGAGTCATGACCCGATTAATTAAGATGTGTATGTAGTGATTCAACATTATGTAAATGATTACTTGGTAATAAACATCATATGTGTTTTATACATATATGTAGTTCCTCCCAAGTGGTATCAAAGTCTTCATGGATTCCATCAAGTGATAAAAATCAATCACTTTCAGTCACAATCCACCAGTTTCATTTGTCACTACACACCAGTTGTCATTGTCCTCTTATTCACCACCTGCATCAATTGCATACCACATGACCATCACCTCCTCATTTGTCAATTGCCAATATATTACAATCACCACCTAGAAATACACTCATTTACTAACCTAGTTGCCACACTTCAACATGAACAATCCACGATAAATCATGACGAGTTCAAAAACATCAAGGAAGGTCATGAGTTTTTCCAATAACACCTCTTCCACTATAGTGTGGAATGATGATATAAAAAATATATGCAGTAGAGTGATGGAGAAGATGTCTAAATTGTTCTCCAAAAAAATTGAATGAGTTGAGCATAATGTTCTCCAAAAGAGGCAATGAGTTGAACGCAACGCTCACCAAGAAGTCAACTAAGTGGAGTTTGGAATAAATGAGTGGGAAAGGAACCATGACTAGCTTAAGGGAAAATTTGAAGCAATGAAAAGTAGGAATAGAGGAGCAAGTAGCCCAAAGTCCCAGTCTTGTTTTCCTCCACTGCACTATTCATCCAACATGGGTACCTTTGCATATTTTACACATAAAATAAAAATTTATATACAAAATTTGACAGCGAGGATGATCGAGAAAACACAAGAAGGATTAATATACTCAAATTTTATTTCAATATATATCAGATACACGATGAGGAAGAGAAAATTAACCTTGCATCGATACACCTAGAAAGATTGACTTGTGATTGGTTCCTATGATGGAATTCAAAATCCCAGACACTAGAAAGAGACCACAACATATTCCAAAATAATTTTTTCAAACAATTTCAAGATATAGATGAGAAGGATGTCTTCACCAAACTCACTCAGTTGCAACAACTAGGCATACTGGAGGAATATATTTTAGATCTATATGTACTAGGCACTCATATCAAAGACCTATATTATGAGCATCTACTACAAATTTCCATATCATGGTTGAAAGGGATATAGAGAACGAACTCATATTATTAGATATCAAGGATGTAGAGCAAGCATAATATAAAACTAAACTCATTGAAGAGAAACATATGTTCTATCAACAACCCCCTTGTCCTCAATTGAAAAATAAAGTTCAAGGTAAATTCCTCTTCACAAAAGGATTTTTCCATCATATACAATGAAGAAAAAGAGTCAATGTTTCAAATGTAACACACCCAATCGGAGATTGGGAAATAAATGCAAGGAAAAAAATTTATAGCCATGTGAAAAAAATAATAGTGACAGTGACAAAGAAGAGTAAATGAGAGATATATCTACTTCTCATGCATAAATCGATAGTGAGTAATCTAGCAATCAAAAGTCCATTCCAACACTATCTCACCATAATGACATGCATTTCTCAACCTCATACTCTTAAAGTCTTTGGCTATGTTCTAAAAACCGAAGTACCGATGATTATAAATAGTGGAAATGCACATGATTGTATATACAATAATAGCAAGGAAATTAAATATGTTTGTCTACCCTACCTCCAATCTTCAAATCTCAATTCTAGGGGAAACAACTACTTATTTCAATGGGAAATTCCATAAGATAGAATTGACTATCAATGACTACCAATTAAGATCTCCAATGTATGACATGGTTATCAGGGGACTAGACCTTGTCCTGAGAGCCCAATGGTTGGCCACTATTGGTATAGTGGGGTTAAAGCTACAAAAATAATTCCCAAGATTTTATGAAAATGGAAAAAATTGTATATTTCATGGAATCAACAACCCACCCACCCAAATAGTCTCATCAAACAAAATGAAGAAAATGATTTTGAAAGGAGCCCAAACCTATGTTTTAAATTGTTATTCAAAGGAGGGAATGGTGGATGAAACAGTGTATCCAAGATCACTTGGTAAGATACTTGTGAAATATAATACCATTTTTCAAGACTTACCCTGAGGCCTTCCTCTAGAACAATTGAGAGATCATATCATGGAAGTCATTCATGGATTAGCTCCAGTTAGGAGAAAAAATTACAAGCATTCTTGTAAACACAAAACATAAATAGATTGCCTGGTTCAATAATTATTATACTGTGGCAGAATAACCCGAAGCAAGAGTCCATATTTAGTGTCAGTCATACTTGTAAGGAAAAATGATGGCTTCTAACAACTTTGTATTGACTTTCACACATTAAATAAGATTACCATTAAATACAATTTCCCCATTCCTATTGTGAATGAACTATTGGACGAACTTCACAGTGCTAAGTATTTCTCCAAGTTTGATATGAAATCAAGGTATTGCTAATAAGAATACAAGAAGAGGACATTCCCAAGACTACCTTTTGTACCCATGACATCTTATATGAATTATATGTCATGCCTTTTGGACTATCCAATGCCTTGGCTACATTCCAAGTAGTGATGAGTGACTTATTCCATCCATACTTACAAAAGTTTGCACTTGTGTTCTTTGATGATATACTCGTTTACAACAAAAATTGGAGCTTACACCTCAAGCACGTTGACACAATGTTGAAACTATTAGAAGAAAATAATTTATATGTAAACAAATCAAAATGCAGTTTTGGAAGAGGGGAAATAGAATTTCTAGGCCACGTTGTATTGGCAGAAGGAGTCAAGGTAGACCCAAAAAATATTGTGGCAATTACTAATTGGCCTACTCCCAAAACTATCACATCATTACGAGGATTCTTATGTCTTACAAGCTATTATGTAAGATTTGTAAAAACTATGTAAATATTGTTGCTCCACTAACAATGATGTTAAAAAACGATGGATTTAGATGGAATTATGCAACAAAATCTTGTTTTAAGTGGATGAAGACCTTAACAACTTCCACTCCTATTTTGGCTACCCTAGATTTCACAAAACCTTTTTTTTTAATGTGATGCTTTAGAGATAGGAATAGGGGCTATGCTTGTGCAAGAAAATCACCCCTTTGCCTTCGATAGTCAAAGATTAAACCCCATGGAGCAAGAAAAATCCACATATGGTAAGGAAATGTTTGTAATCATTGATGCCTTAGTAACATGGAAACAATGTTTTCTAGGAGCCAAATTCTTGTTCCAAACGAATCACAACATATTGAAAGATTTCCTAAATTGGAAGAGCTTATCATTAGAACAACAAAAATGGGTAAGCAAAACCAAGTTGGATTTTTCAAAAAATACTACGATATTTAACAATCCTTTTTCTATAAAGGAATAAAAGCTAATATTAAAAAATATGTGGTTGAATGTGACACCTATCAGCACCAAAATTTTGAACCAGTCACAACTTTGGGTTTCCTTCAACCCCCTTCATATTGCAAATCAGAAGTGGATGAAAGTGTCTATGGATTTTATCACATATCTCTCTACCTTAAAGGGGAAGGATAACATATTTATAATCATAGGCTAACTAACTAAATATGCAAACATCATTGGAATATCATTGAAATCTAAAGCCAAACCATTCACTGATAGTTATGTGAAAAATATATATAAACTTGATTTCCCAAGTTTATTGTTAGTAATAGGGACACCAAATTTACCAACAACTTTTGGAAGTAATTGTTCCACCAAGTAGGGACCACAATAACCATGAGTGCTTCATACCATCCTTAGACAAATGGACAAACCAAAGTGGTAAATAAATGCATACCCAAGAAATTTTTTGAATGACCATCAGTCGTAGTGGAAAAATTGTCTACACCTTGAAGAATGGTGGTACAACACTAATTATCACACTTCAACAGAAATGACCCTGTTTGAATATTTGTATGGATATCCTCCATTGTCAATAAAAGTGTATGTTGTTACCAATTTCAAAGTACCCAATGTAAAAAACTACCTATCTACTTCCAATGAAATCCTTTGTCCCTCAAGAATCTTCTCAATCAAGCAAGGAACCAAATCAAGTAACAAACTTATTTGAAGAAAACTTATCATGAATTTGAAGTAGGAGACTGGGTTTTCATCTTACTTCAACAATACAAGAAAAACTCATTTTGAAATTAGAAAAATCATAAACTTAATCCCAAGTTTTATGGTCCTTACAAAATCTAGAAGAGAGTATTCCAAGTAGCATATGCTTTAGATATTCCCAACCAGGGTAAGGTACATGATCTTTTCCATGTTTCATGTTTGAAGAAAAATGTGGCTTCAATAACTCCTATACAAACATAATAATCTATTTTGGATGAAGAAGGGAGGCTATTTATGGAACTTGAGGGTATCTTAGAACTCATAACCAAATTCCTTCATTCAAGAAATGTTAATGTGTACCTCATCAAGTGGAGGAACCCATTGGAAGATGAATGCGAGATTGTTGATCAATTCCTGCCAATATCCACGCCAGGAAATCAAGAACATAAATCCAGTAGCCCAAACAAGATGCCTGAATAAGAACATCCACGTTTTGGGAATTGAGTGGACTAATGATAATGATGCTGCAATCAACCTGAAGAGAGGGGAGATGTCCAATCAGGATATTGGGGTTGGACTTGCCAATCAATTAATAAACCTTCGAACACAACCAATATATATACGAACCCCCTTTACTTGCAAGAGTATATCTCGGATTTGTCAATTATGTTATGGTCGGAGTACTACTCACAATCACTTGATTGAATTAGGAGATCTATCAGAGTGAGTGACGGAACCATATTGACAAGCAATTGGTCTGGTTGAAGTTGTTACCGAACCAGACCCATTCGAACCTGAAACTGCCCTTGCTTGCTTTTAACCGATGCCTTTCCCCTGTCCTTGCCCTTTCCCCAGTGATCGTAACGTACCCTTTCCCCAGTTCTATGAAGAATTTAAATAGAGGCACTCGTCTTTACTAATGTTTTGAGGATAGAGCATTTCAAGAGGGGGTGACTTGTAATATGCCCAAATAGATTAATATTATGCAAATGGTTATAATTAATTAATTAAACTCTTGAATAGTTGGCTCCATTCTAGAAGATTCATGACTTGATTAATTAAGATGTATTAGTGGTCTAGCATTATGTAAATGATGACTTTGGAATAAATATCATATGTGTTTTATAAATATACATGGTTCCTCCTATTTAGTGTGTTTGGGGCCACAGTATGTTAGGGATCATAACATGTTAGGGGTTATAAAGGTTAAGGGTTAAAATGTATTATAGAATTACAAGGTGTAGTGTGTCGGAGATAATATTGGTTAGGGGTAAAGTGCATTGAGGGGTTTAGTATTTTAGGGGTCATATTGCATCCAAGGTCATAGAGGATGAGATTTCGGGTGTTGGTGGTATAAGGGTATGAGGGAGAATGGGATTAAGAAACCTAATCCTATAACTAAGACCCATTATGGAATTAACATCACAATGTCTTACGATCATATCATGTCTCCCCATTATTTTCATAACATTTCACTCAATTACACATGTAGGCACATAAACACATACACATACATTATCAAATTACAAAATCAAATATGTCTATAAATGTTGTTTTAGATGCAATTTATTATGATTAACACTAAGTTATAGACATTATTAAAAATGCTTTGGATGATGCATACAATGCAATTCCATTGTCGATAATGTCATCATGTGCATGACTAGGTTTAAAAAAAAGGTTAAGTGTCACCAATGTTTAGGGTTTGAAAGTGGTAGGTTGAAAAAATAGATAGAAGAAGAGGAACCTTCTTAGACTTGTTCATTATCATGGAAGATGATCCTGCTTAGACTTGTTTATTATTAGCAAAGGAAGATGATCATACATGGTTTTAGGTACATGTTTTTCACATTTTGTAATCATTATTAAGTGTTATCCTGATCCTCCAAATGTTTTCCTTACCCAAAAATTCATCAAAACATTGCATATAAAAATCCATTGTTATCCTTAAAAAACATATAATGTGTTTGATGAAGGGCTATATAGTTGATCTTATTTCCAGAATTGGTTAGGATGTGAATTGATAGGGAAAATAGTCACTCATCCTTATGGTGTACTGATATTAGTTCCATAAAAGAAGAAATGAATAGGACACATCTATGCACTTATAAAATAGATATTTTCTCTACAAGTGCATGCCACAACTAGGACTTAATATGATCAACATTAACCAACATTTTGAAGCAATTGGGGATCCTCAATGTAAGATCTCTAGTTTTAATCCATGTGAATCATAATGTAATTGTACATATGTAATTTAGTCTAGTGAGCCAATATGTTTTGGGTTGGAGAGCCCGTACTGATCAATTTTAGATTAATCTTGACTTGGTGAAAGAGTCAAAGTTGTTAGGTCAACAATAGTGCTTTCGGGCACATGGTTTTGGTGACTCATGGTTTTAGAGCCCATGGATTGCATGTTATGAAAGCCTTTAAAATGTTGGTGATACTCCATTGTAATGTGTCGAGAGTTGAGCGATGAAGGCTCACTTATTCGGCTTGGTGGAGTTTGGTCAAGGAACTAATAGATGTATTAGTTGGCTTTTCCTAGTTTGGGTTTTCCGGGATAAAATATTATTGTTGTTATGTTATCCTATTTTTATTTTTTCCTCTTGCATTTTAATTTCCTTTCATGTGGTATCAGAGTGAGGTTAATCTAAACTCTTTGGCGAGAGTGGTATGATGATGGGAGCCATGGAGAGAGAGAGAGAGAGAGAGAGAGAGAGACGAAACATGATTTAGGCTTGAGCAAGAGAACTTGGTGGTGACAAAGAAGAACCGTAGATCATTAGCTTGCATGATGGCACTGGTCTTGGAGATGATAGCACCGGTATTTTATCAAGAGGAGTGGAAGTGTATCTGGATGATGATCCAAAATGACATGGTGCACAGTTGGGGTTTGGATTTTTTTTTCACCGATACGTGGGCAACACGAAGATGAGAAATGACAAGGTGAAAGGATGGAAACAAGTGTCGGGATAGCAACAATGGAAAAAATATTATAATGGTGTTGAAACATTTATTACATGTAAATGGGCATACGATTGTAAGACCTAGTTAGGAATGTGTACCCCTGGTAACTTATCGGTAAAGTCTAGACATAGACCTAGGTGATAGGGGGGAGCATGCAGGATTCCCAGATACCCTGGTTATAAACTTTGAGGGGGGTTAGGACCTGGAGGTAAGCAATGCAGACTCACTTGGCCAGTTTGGTTGGATTTGGTCATGGGAAACCCCAAGTCAAGTTTAAAGGGGGAAATGTTAGGTTAAACTTGACTTGGTGAAAGATTCAAAGTTGTTAGGTCAACAATAGTGGTTGTGGGCACATGGTTTTGGTGACCCGTGGTTTTAGAGCCCATGGATTGCATGTTATGGAAGCCTTTAAAAAGTTGGTGATATTCCATTTTAAGGTGTAGAGAGTTGAGTGGTGAAGGCTCACTTGGTCGGGTTTGGTCAAGGAACTAATAGATATATTATATATTTTTTCCCGGTTTGGGTTTTCTGGGATAAAATCTTGTTGTTTCTATGTTCTTGGTTATCTTTTATCTCTCTCACATTTATTATTTTCTTTCAAGCAGTATCTGTGCTTTCAATCAATGTGGACAAGGGTCTAGCTATGTATATTTTAAATTGGAAATAATCAATAAAAATAAATCGTTGGATACATTACAAGAGGGACGATAACGGTGGGGGGATATGATTCCACAAGAGAGAGGGGCTAAAGGAGGTCCAAGGGGTTCCACATTCCTAATAATCCAAGCCCTTTTATTATTAATGTTTACCTCCTTTGAATTATCAAACCCATCAATGAATACATGTAATAGGTTGGTGGGAAAAGTCATCTCGCGAATTTACGATAGCATGGTCTTAGTACAACCACATTTTTGGGAAATATGAGAGACAAAGCTTGCATGAAAGAAAAGGAAATTTGAGTAGGAAAAGGGGACAGATTTTAGAAGTATATTTTTGGGATAGCAAGAGAGAGATTAGTGTTGGAAAGATAAATAGCCATGTTGTGTATGAGCATCTATGAGAGGGATGGGTTTATACCAAGAATCAGGTTGTCTGACTATAAGCAGCATTTCTTATTGAGGAAATTGCTCAAGAGCCTATGGATGGGCTATTGTGAGAACTGCTATAATAGTTGATAATTCCTAGAGTCCCCAGTGGTGATATTTCTTGGCCAATCTTGTGTTGGAGCCATGGAGGGAAGTGGGATATCTTTAGGGACTCCATAGCATAGAAAGGGTTCTCATTCCTTGGGTTGTGCAGGTTGAGGGGAAAGAGAGATGGTGGATTGGAATTGTTGTAGGAGTTTCAATTTGGGTATTGGGTCGTGGAGTGGACAATGTGGCCAGCCATGAGAGCTATACCTCATTGTGGATTCATAGCCCCATCTCGGGAGAGGATTACTATTGAGAGAAATGGAACATCACGCCTACATTTGGGAGGAACATCCCTCATACGCATTCAGATGGAGATTTATCCAAATACAAGTTCTTGTTGTATTTTCTTATGTTTAATTCCATTGTGCAAATGTTTTATCTGAATGTTATGTTTGCTTAAATAGTTGCATTCACGTTTTTTTAAATTAATGTTAATTGCATGGCCATTTTTATCATGATGCAACATGCATTTTACTTGGATTTATCATGTAGGTATGTTATAGATGGTATCAAAGATGGACCATGGGTCTGGGTTTGCTACAAGATGGTATCAGAGCTTGGATCCTAACACTGGGCCCGCAAGGGTCTTCCATAGGGCATCGAAGTTTTAATCTATGTGGATTTGGGTGAAAATCGATTTCACCCGACATGAGGAAATCAGGGTCTAAATCCCCCAAATTATGTTTTGGATATTGGTATTATCTATTGTAGAGGTCAATTTGATCATTAAGTGGTTGAACACAACTCAAAGGGGTGAGTCTATGGGTTCCACGACAATTGTGAGCCTAAAAAACTCAAAAAAAATGGAAAAGTGACTAAGGAAAATAATTTTTGTGGGCAATATAGGGAGTATTGCCAAGAATAATTTTTGTGGGAAATATAGTGTGTATCGCCAAAAGAAAAAAATTGTAGGTGATACACCGCAGAGGAAGAAAATATTTTTCAACGCGATGAAGGAAGGGAAGACTTAGAGAATTTTTGAAGACTTAAAGAAATTTGGAAACCGTGAAGGAAATATAATTTCATGGCATGAAACATCACCAAAGAGAAAGATTTTTAGGAGCAAAACATCGCCCGAGAAAAAATGGACTTGGAAGTGATACATCACCAAAATAAAGATTTTCGTAGGCGATAAACAAAGAAGAAGGAAGAAAGGACTTAGAAAAATTTGGGGAAAATGCATGAATCGACCAAAAGCTAATTTTTTGGTGTGATAAGTTGCCCAAAAGATAAAGTATAGATACAATAAAGAAGGGAAAAGATTCCCTTTGTCACAGGAAAAAAAAATATGGTGAAATGGTGGAGGAAAGAAGACCCTTTAGCACGCGAGGGATAAATTTTTGGTGCGATACATCGCCCAAATGAAAAAAATTAGAAGCAACATGTTGCTCAAGGAAAAATATTGTTTGCATGATAAAGAAAGGAAATTTTTTCTAAGTATAGAGAGTATCACGTGAAAAGATGATTTTTAGGCACGATAAAGAAGGGGAAAAAATCCCTTTGTCACACCAAAGGAAAATAAAATAGGGTGAAATGGCAGAGAAAGAAAAATTTCAGGTGCGATAAAGATTCTTCGAGAGGTGGGATATGTTGGGGAAGGAAAATTTTCAAGGCACAAAAAGGCATATCGCACAAGAAAATAAAAGGGTGTGATACACCCAATGTCATTGAAGAAATGTTTTCCATGTGACACATTGCAAAAGAAAAGAAAATAGGAGAAGAGAGGACAAAAGAAGAAAAGAAAAAAGAGAAGAAAAGGAGAAGAGAAGATAAGGGAAAGAAAAGGATAAAGATTTGTTTTAAAGTTTGAAGCTAAAAAATTGTTTTGGCCATAACAGGAGCAGGTTAACCCCAAATTAGATGAAATTTAAAGGGTATGTCCGCCTACCAAAGTGTCAACGAGGGGCTCCAAGTAATTATGCTTAAATTTTCCAGAAAATCCAAATTAGTTATTTTTGAAGAACAAGTTGGTGCTCGGTGATAGGGAGCTAGATGAAGATGATATTTTTACGGGGAGTCCAAAACTAAGACACAAAGATTACCAGTTGGGATTTTGGCCAAATTCCAAATGATTTAGAGTGGAGGTGCCAAAATAGGGAAAAATGCATTATTTCGAACCACTTTTTTTAGATTTTTGAGATCTTCGGAGGAAAAGGGACCCCATATCACAAATACAAAAAAAAAAAATATTTACTCAACATTTTACCTCCTCATTAATTCAGAAAAAGTTTCCTYGAAGAATTTTTTCTAGATCTGCTTAGTTTGGGAGACAATAGTTTTCGCTAAAAAAATCCTAAGTCTGGAGAAAATGAAAAAGGCATAAACTTGGCAAATCGAGATCAATGCAAAATTTGAATGGAGTATCAGATCCTGGATCTGAAAAATGTTATGTATTCATAATCAAGAATACTATCAACACGTAATATAAACATTTTTCTAGTTCTCAACAAATTTCTTCCTGTGAGTGATAGAAGTTAGTCTCTAAGACTAATTGTACCAATGAAACAAGTGTAAAAGGGGAGAAACTATTGATTTCAGAAAGCCATAAATTTCAACTCGAAAATCGTATTAAAGCATGATACCATTGGAAACGTAATCTAGAGGAAATCATGACATAAGGTTTAAGTTCTCAAATGAATCATATCGTAGCTTCCTTAGTTGCAGAAGAAATGACATTTAGCTTAGCGAATAGTGCAATTGGTGAATATGAAAGATTTCCAAAACAATTTTACTTTTGGAAAAGCATTCCAAATAATAGAGGTACATGCCAAAGGTGAATATTGATTAAGGAAGAGTGTAGATACTCATGATGGTTCCTATGTAATTATATGAAGGCACACTTGGGAGAGTAACAACCTAGCAATGGAAAGGGAGTGAGTTTTAGTAACAGAGTATTGTTGATAAGCGGGGGAACACTAAAAAAGAGTGTTGTGTCAAGGGATCATTAACAAGAATATCAGATGTCATAAATGAATATTGTGTGGGTCTATTGCAGAATATAATTCCAAGGTCCAGTGGACATAGAAGCGGGGTGGAGATTGTAAATTCGATTGAGACAATGGAGAGCTTGCAAAGGGAAATGCAAAATTACAAAACGAGTAATGAAAGGTTGATGAGGGCTCAAGAAGAGTGAAGCCAAATTAATATTCAACTACTACAAAGTATAAATGAATTGCAAAGACAAATCAACATGGATCTCATGAGGTGATGTATGACTTATGGGATGGATGAGTCATCTCTGTGTGCAAACATAGGAATTCCTAGAAAAGGGTTGCAAGCCATGAACTAGTAACTTTTGTCTAAAAATATTCAAAGCAAAAAAAATCCAATTTGGTATCAAAGTGCACAATTGAAGCAAGGTACAAGTACAAAGAACTTAGAGGATGGAATAAAGAAGTTTCAACACTTTAAAATTTCCAATGAGGAAATTCAACATTCCATTGGGAGCATGAACTTCATAGGGATTACTTAATGAGGGAAGAGAAGTGTCCAATGCCATAATGAGAATGTTTAAGTTGGTTGGAGGATACCTCAACATCAAGGAGATGGAATGATATAAAGTACATCATTACAATGTGTTGGAAGGTTCCGACAAGGTAAAGTTGGGACATGATTGCCCAAGTGGAGACAGTTGCTAATAGGACATAATTGGTTGGAATTACAAGATGGCCAAGTGGAACTTGGATGCAAAATGTTCAGATCAAGGAACAACAGTGCATAGATGAGCAAAGCAAGAGCACACAGGGTAGAAAGGATCCAAAAGAATTCTAGGACAACCACATATTCCAACAGTGGTGTACATTCTCTATGACAACTGCAAAGGGCCTAAGAAATCATCTTAAGTTATGGTGGTTGTATCCACCTAGTGCAGGACCATTTTTAAATAATGCATCACAAAACTCATGCTTATTTCGAGGCGCTACCCCTCGTCAATGGCCAAACAATGTTGTACATTCTGCATGCCAACTGCAAAGGGCCTAAGAACTCATCTTAAGGTACAGTTGTTGTAGCCACCTAGTGTAGGACCCCTTTTTAAATAATACATCACAGAAATAATGGTTATTATGGGTGTTACTCCTCATCAGTGGTCAAACAATGTTGTATGTTTTGTATGCCAATGGAAAAGGGCCTAAGAAATCATATTAAGTTACATATGATAGAACCACCCAGTACATAATCCCTTTTTGAATAATACATCGCACAACTCATGCCTTTTTCGGGGTGCTACCCCTCATCAGTGCCCAAAAAATGTTGTACATTTTGTATGGCAACTGCAAAGGGCCTAAGAAATCATCTAAGTTATGGTTATTGTAGCCACCCAGTGCAAGACCCCTTTTTAAATAATACATCACAGAACTCACACATGTTTTGGGGCGCTACCCCTCATCAGTGGCAAGACAGTGTTGTACATTCTGTATGCCAACTGCAAAGGGCCTAAGCAATCATCTTAAGTTACAGTTGTTGCAGCCACCCAATGCAAGACCCTTTTTTAAATAATACATCGTAGAACTCTTGCATGTTTCGAGTTGCTACCCCTCATCAGTGGTCAGATAATGTTGTACATTTTCTATGCTTACTTCGATACTATGTATCCCCTTTTGTTGTGAATTCATGTTTATGGCCAACTTCTGCCACTTGTGGAGAAATATCATAAGGGAACAAGATGAAACATTATATTGCGTGCTTCTTCAATGTTGGATTCTAAGTACTTCACAATCTTTAGTATATACATACACTGCCCTAGTAACTATTGTGCCTTTTACAAAATTACAACTTATCACTTTTTCACTTTGCACTATCGTGGATGCAACTTTCTATCTAATAAATGGTAACAATCTAAAAAAGTCTCACTACAAAGAAATCATTTAGATTGCTAAGGAGAAACAATCTCCACTAGGAAAAAATTTCCAATTGTTCGATCTTGGGTGAATTTTCCTTGGAATACCATCTCAATGAAGAGTATCAATAATTATCTTTGCACCAAATTGCCAAATTCTTGCAATTTCTCCTAAATTAACCCAACTCCACATTGAAATTTTTGGCTTGATTTAAGTTGCATGCCTATCTTACAATGATGATCTATTCAAAATAAAAACTTCCCTTTCTTGACAAGTTTAGGCTAAATCTTTAAAAGTGTCCACGGGACTTTTTGTTAGAAATTCCTAACGCATACCTTCATCCCAATCTTCACATCACCATGAATTTGTATGCCAAAGTTATGAAAAAATAGAAAACTTTGATAACGATACTTTATTTGTTCTTTAATTTTATTCTTTGTTATTGGGTTTCTTTCTTCAAAACTCTAGGTTTCAACTTGAACTTAGATTTCTTCAATGATAGATTCTTGATGGTTGTCTTGATGACTAGTGCCTTCATCAAAATGTTTCCTAGTCCTTCAACCTTTGTGATTCCCTGATAGCATACTTTTCATCATTTGTCCCTCATTTGATGCTTCCTTAGAACCTTCCCATCAAGAAATAATGGTGCTTGATGTTGCCCCATTTCCCCAATGGTGGAATGATTGGCATGCACTAATGATTCTCTTCATGATTGACTCTCAATGTCACTATCCCAATGACTAGTTCTTCTATTACAATTTTTTTCCTTTAGAAATTTAGGTTATCACCTACTTATCATGTTTATGGGCGAATAAATGACTAACTCCTTATAATGACTTTCCAAAAGACTATCTTGATGATTATAATGTCTTATGATTTGTCTTAAATGATTTTTTGAATTCTTTTCTTATCTTTCTCGATCAAATCATCATCAAAAATCCTTCCATTAGAGACTATCTTTGCCTCTTGTTACATTGTTTTTTATGATATGCATTATCCTCTTCTGATAACCTTTTTTTATGGCTTGATTCTTCTATTCCTTGGATTATTTTTTCCATATTAGCTCCATCAAAACTCTTCCATCAAGAATATAGTCCTACTCTGCTCTCTCATATTTTTTGATGACCAAAAAAGTGACCTTTTGCATTGTGTTGTCTCAATGACTAACCAATTGGTCCTCTCTAATATATTGTCCTAATGACTGATATAGCATCATTTTCCACCCTATATGATAGAGAGGAATCCATAAGAAGATAGAAGCCAGAATACATCTTTTGCCTAAGGCTTATCCCATTTTTGGAGATCCTCGTTGGACACCTAGTAGACAACAAGTGAGGCCCTCGTTGGTCACTAGTGACTCAACAAGCGAGGCACTGTAAAAATTCTAGAATCAGGGAGTTACGAGGAGATGGGTGAGGGATGAGTTGGATCTTCATGGCAAAGGCCTAGGAACTCACATCATTCGAGTCTCTACTGGTCTCTAGAAGATCTAGAAGCCTCTCCAAAGCCTCCTCCAAAGAGCTATATAACAAAGGCAAGCCTTGGAAAAAGAGGAGCAAGAATTCAAAAGCATTGTCATGTTGTCCAATTGTAGAGGTACTTGTTCCATCCATCACAGCCAGAAGTTAGTGAGCCTAGCTTGACCAAGAAGATAAGGGAGGAGCAAGGAGCAAGGAAGTCAAGGGAGCATGCATCAACATTTAAGGTATGTTTGATGTAATTTATCTTATGTTATCAATAGATCATTTGGCTTTCCCCCATATCATTTGTGTTCATTTGATGTATGTTTAGATCTTATTCATTCCTTTATAGATATGATCAGAAGTAAGTTAGATCTAGGATTCTAATCCTAAATAGAGAGGTAAAGAAGGTTTTGCTTGTCTTTTGTATGCAGGAAGCAGGTTGTGAAGCTTGGATTTGGAGCTTCAGGACTGCAACATCCAAGAGATATGAAGGACAACCTCCAAAGAAAGGTATGCAATCTTCACCACTCCTTAGAATAATCATGATTCCATGTGTTTGAATCTAGATCTAGAGGAACCATAAGAAATCTAGCCCCTTTCTGTCTAGGATTACTAGGTTAATCCTAGGGAGATTTTGTTGTGTATTCAACAATATCCCTGTGAGACTTTGTCCCATAACAATGACTAACTTGTGGTAGCTATTTCCAAGGGCCAATTTCCAAGCTTGACACAACCATTTTTACACATTTTTTTTCTTACATTGGAACATTTTCATATCTCATGCTTTCTCAATAATCTTCTAATCTACCTTTTCATGATTATTTATGGGAGATATGATACCTAGCCAATTTTTGTGACTTTCTCAAAAAACATTCTTCAAAACTTTGACCTCTCTCATGCCTTGAGAGTTTCTTAATGATTAATTTCCAAGGGCATTGTGCTTATAAATTTTTACATAAAGGTTCATGTTCTTTGCTAATTGACTTTACATGTTAATTGCAACAACGAGCAATTTATGTTATTGGTACTTAGAATAATTTTCATTTTTTTCTTGTTTTACCTAATTGTTCTTTGTTGGGTTTGATCCTTTGACCTCTATGTTAGCTACAAGTTCACGTAGCACAATTGCACTCCCTTGGGTTTGATGGTTGAACTTCTTTAAACACTACAAGTTTTTTCACTTCATTGAGTTTGATGACTAGACCTCTTGGAGAGCTATATATTTACGCTCCATGGACTTTGAACTCTAAACCTCTCTAAAATCTATAGGTTTCCCCAATTCTTTTCAACAATAATAGAGTGTTTCTATTTCTTTGAGGTTGTAAACACCATTCTATCTACAATTAATTTTGAGCACATTTGTGTCATAAATTCTCCACCCATAATTGCCTCGATGTTTAAATGCGGATCTAATGCCACTCCATGGCATACCCACCCCTGCTCCCTCGCTAGTAGTTGGGTATCGAGTTCATCTAATCTCAAAATTTCCTCCACACCAATCTCAAAGGGGACTATAACTAAACCAGATACTCCAATAATCCATACAACATAATTTATATGCAACTGCATGTGAAATTTAAACGCATAAATATGAATCTCATTCTTAATTTAAACTCAAAATTATAAATAGTAATAATTTAGCTAATTTCAATGTTGTGAACAACATACCTACATTAGATTTCCATCTAAACTCATGACATAGTAAATGAACATAATATATATTATTACACATACAAGAAACATAATTCAAGCAAATTAGATCATAGAAATTATGAAATAGAGATTAATACTTATTGACGGGTTGATTCTTTATTAGTTGGCTCATTTCTGCATATTAGCTCCATCAAGAATCTAGACCTACTTTGCTCTCTCATATTTCCTGATGACCAAGAAAGTGACCTTTTACGATGTGTTGTCTCAATGACTAACCAATTGGTCCTCTCTAATGCATTATCCCAATGACTAACTTGTGATGGATATTTCCAAGGGCCAATTTCCAAGTTTGGCATAACCATTTTTGCACTTTTTGTTTTCTTACATTTCAAAGTTGTCATCAGAAATCTCTACCTCATTCTTGTTCAATAATATTCTAATCTACCTTTTGATGGTTATTTATGGGAGGCATGATACCTAGCCAATTTTTGTGACTTTCTCAAAAACCATTCTTCAAAATCTGACCTCTCGCATGCCTTAAGAGTTTCTTAATGATTAAGTCTCGACGACATAGTACTTATAACTTTTTACTTAATGGTTCAAATTCTTCGTTAATTGACCCAACAAGTTAATTGCAACAACAAGCAATTTATGTTAATTAGTGAATGCTTGGTACTTAGAATAATTTTCAATTTTTTCTTGTTTTACCTAATTGTACTTTGTTGGGTTTGATCCTTTGACCTCTATGTTAGCTACAAGTTCACATAGCACAATTGCTTTCCCTTGGGTTTGATGGTTGAACTTCTTTAAACACTACATATTTTTTCACTTCATTGGGTTTGATGACTAGACCTCCTGATGAGCTATAGATTTACGCTCCATGGGCTTTGAACCCTACACTTGTTCGAAGTCTATAGGTTTTCCCAATTATTTTCATCAATGTTGATGTGTTTCTAATTCTTTGAGGTTGAAAACACCATTCTATGTATAATTAATTTTGAGCACATTTGTGTCATAAATTCTCCACTCATAATTGCCACAATGTTTAAATGTGGCTCTAATACCACTCCATGGCATACCCACCCATGATCCCTCACTAGTATTTGGGTAGCCACTTCATCTAATCTCAAAATTTCCTCTATGCTAATCTCAAAGGGAACTATAACTAAACTAGAGACTCCAACAATACATACACCATAATTTATATGCCACTATATGTGAAAGTTAAACGCATAAATATGAATCTCATTCTTAATTTAAACCAAAATTTATAAATGGAAATAATTTAGCTAATCTTGATAGCATGAACAATATACCTACATTAATTTTCAATATAAACTCATAACATATTGCATGAACATAATATATATTGTTTCACCACCTCCATACACATACCAAAAACATAATTCAAGCAAACTAGATCATAGAAAGTATGAAATAGAGATGAATACTTATCTTTGTCAAGTTGTGCACATGGGAACTGACTACGTAGGAATGGTTTTGCTTCCAACCATGGGTCTATTTTGTAAATATCATGCTCGAGCTAGGATATGAAACAAAAAGGGGGGATTCTGCCACAAGGACACTATCTTAGACTCAACAAATCTACATTTTTCCATGACTAAGCCAAATAAAACCACTACCATGAGTCCCAATGGTGCAGATTCATCTAGATTCCTATGTTAGCACTCAATCAACCCCATGGACATATTATGCTTGACCACTCCTGAAATCAAGCTCAACCTTTCCCCTTTTATGCATACACTCCCTCATAAAATAATTCATTTGCTAGGTTAATATTATGGCATCAAGAGTCTAAGCCATTGATATTCTTCTACTAGATATGGTATGGTAATGTAGCCTCCATAATTCCACTATTAAGGCAACCATTCACAAAATTATGAAATGTTTGTTTCAATTACTGTCAATATTAAACACATGATTACTTTGTGGTAAAAACATTTCCACTCATGCTCAATTCTATATGTGTTGGATCGGGGTTTCAAACCCAAGGTTCGAAAGGCTTCACCAACAAATACCCCACTCGCATTAGCATATTCAATATTCATGGAATTGTTAGTTCGAGGTTTAAAACCTAGGGTTCAAAATGCTTCACCAACAAATACCCCATTCACATCATCATATTGAATATTCATGGATTGAATAAGGTCTCACCTGATATGTGTCTGAGAATCATAGAGACTAAATGGTTGTGTAGAACATGTTGGAATATTACAAACAAGAAACACTTGACTACAAGCTACACATTAGATCCTATTCATTCATAGCATCATTCTACTCATTCATGACAGTAGTATACCAGTTGCATGCAGCTTAACATATATAACAAGGATTCATTCAAAATGGAACTCATGGTAGAAGAGGAAATGGGCCTCTGACCTTCATTCATTATTCACAAATAAACATTCATATACATGGAGGGTCATAACCTATGCTGAGACTTGTTCAAATTAAACCAAAGACTTCAAACTCAAATCTCGATCTACTATCTCTCTCATGTTCTACTTACATATCTACCATTGCAATCACTCTCTAACAATGAATTCGTTTGTTAACCAAAAACCCAACAACCCTTACATACTCAAGTGCATTCCTTTTATCTCTACCGTAGCATGCCAATCATAACAAGCTTTCTAGATCACTCACAACCTCAATCATCACTAGTTGGTTTGTTACAAAAACAGTTACAATCATTATAGAAGATCTGTGAGGATTTGGCATGCATACAAACTTTACAAGTCCTTGGTTGGCACGTGTAGTAGAAAACGAGTTGGCACGGGCATTGAATCTTGGTATCGCGTGATCCAAAACTCTTGGCATGCATGCAGTGTAGAAATTGTGGCACACACGTGATCTTTCCAAAACCTTAGGGTGCCAATAGGCCCCCAACATTATTAGTTGGCTTGTCCTCGAGTCAACCAACTGCATTATGGTGCCACGAAGGCTATGGATACCACCTCCATTACTAGCTCAGTGATGAAGTTCTGGAACTCTTGAGTCGAATTGGTGGAACAATTTTGGMAATCCCTATCTAGGAAAAATCTATCCTTCTCATCCAATGTGGTAGAAATTTGTAGCCCCTTGAATGTGTCGACAACCCCCGGAGTCTAACTATGAATTCTTCCTTCAGTTGTCGAGGATATCGACCTCTCAATCGTCGACCTTGGTTTGGACCATCTTGGGATCTTTTCCATTTAGCATGTAGTCTGAAACCTCCTATGTCATTCAGTCCAATTCCTTCATCTGGGACTCAATGCTATCACCTAAGTGACCTTCAGGTTGCTAGCTAGGGTGATATTTCCATCGTGTGTGTCCTTCATCTTCTTCCTATCTCTTGCAGGCTACAATAAGGTGGTGAACACCAGGGTAGTTGTACATGATATGAGGGGCATCCAGTAGTGTCAGACTGTCAAATTAAAAAATGGGGTTGGTCCATTACGTGGGGATCACTTGATCTCGCCCCTTGGGCCCTGGGGTGATCTTGGCATAAGCTTCAAAGTGTAGTTTAGGGAACTATGTTGTAGCCTAGAATTTTGTAGTTGATAAACTATAGGCTAGGTCCCCTGTCCAAGGGACGTTTGTGTATGTGTAACTCTCTTGGGAGTTCAATCGTTGGTCTCTAGGCTTCCTTTGCTACCTGTATTTGAGCATGTTCCTCTCGCTTGTTGGAAGTAGCCATAATTCTAGGGAATCCTTGGTTGAGATTATTCTCTGCTGCTACTAGACCTTATTTGATTTGTCATTGGACCGACCAATGGTGGCATTCATGCCCAAAGGTGGGTAGGAAGCGAGTTCGTCCCTTTGGCTCGGCTCGAACTGCACCCTGCTCTCTTAGATCTTTGGATGCAGTGGTTCAATACTTAACAAAAGTGAATAGTTGCAAGGAAATGGTAAGCATAAATAGTCATCTAGGTCATTTCTACCACGTGTCCACGTACCCAGTTGTGAGTTGGTTTCCAATCCTGTCATGATGATTGTACGTCGGTTGTACCTATTGTTATGATCATTCCCATTCCCTATGTTGTCTTGATTTATTGTGGCCTTAATCGTATTGTACCGCCAATGCACCCTTTGGGACATGTTTCCATAATTGTTCTCACCCACCGTGTTGTTGCGACCTGTCTAAGCCCAATTGCTTGTTGCGTCACCACTATGTTTTCCCATAGACCTTGTTGGCCCATTGTCCTCCAAATGTCCTATCCTTTCTCTTTTACTTTTACATTTAACCCATAAAGTTCTCTGAATATTCTAAATCTATGCGGGAATGGACCCATCATGTCTCGCAAATTCCCTAGATATGTCTTATCCTATTAATAATTACATAGTTATACATGCCTTTACTTCTACCTACCTAACTCTTACTCTACACTAACTCTGAAACTTTCTCAATTCATGGCACATTTGACCCCTATGGGCCATAATATGCCTTCATTCAACTCCCAATGATCAATCCTTTGAGAGGTTAACTAGTGAACATTGCTAAATTTGTTTCCCCAACCTCATTTATGTACACTAGGCTTCCTAACCAGTGCATGTGCATCTTACTGAGGTGTTTCAAGAATGTGTTGCCATATAGTAATACCAAAGATCCTGGTTGTATAATCCTTCACTAGATGTTGCCTTTTGTCTATGTTTTTCGACCATTTGGTTGTGTCCCATGATTAATCAGTCTTCTTCCAGTTCCATTAACTCATCCAACCACATTTACAATGCTTGGTCATCTGACGTCTATGTCGTGACTACAATTCTAAGACTTGGTAGCATATTTCCAATGGCATCACTACTTCTTTTCCATATACCAACATGAATGGAGTATGATTAATTAATCATTTAGAGGTCATCTTGTATGCCCATAATATTGTAGGAATCCTTTAATCTCGATCGTTATGTTGTACATTGCAAATCATGGTAAGTGCATCCTCTAATATTTTATTGAATGCTTTGATAGTGCCATTGGCCTATGGGTGATATGGTGTTCTCTTCTGATTATGGATCATGAATTCCTAAGTTATCATGTGAATGGTGTCATTCATGAAGTGCACACCCTGATCACTCATCAATATCTTCAAGCATCCAAACCTAATGATAATATTTTAAAAAATGAAGTGCACGGTCGTCTTTGTAGTACAATCCTTTACTGTCGCGACCTCTACCCAATGGGTCAAGTATTTTTCGTAGTGATAATATACCTTACACTAGTTTTACGCACCGACGAATTGTTCAACCCTACAAAGTCAATTTCCCANTTTTTCGCAGTGATAATATACCTTACACTAGTTTTACGCACCGACGAATTGTTCAACCCTACAAAGTCAATTTCCCACTTCTCAAATGGCTCTAGCACGGTGACGGGGAAGTTCATCTCTTTTTGAGGACTTCTCGATCCTCTAGCAATTGTCCTAGTGCATGTAATACTCCTTTGTTTCTTCAAATAATAATGCCACCATAATATCACACACAACACTTCCTGCGTAGTCGTCTTTCCTTCATTCTATCCACCTGTAATATCGTCATGCGCCTCATAGAGCAACATGTCGCATTCATGTTCCGACATGCATCTCCATAGAATATCATTTGCACCGAGTTTGTATAACTATCCTACAATCAACTTGTAGTCGATGCTTTGGATTACCAGTTGCCTACATTGTGTCAGTTTATAATCTTCTAGTGTTTGACCTTTTGTGAGGTATGCTGCATTTTTTGCAAGTTGATATGGCATTGCCTCCACTCTAAATATTTGTGCATCAAGTAAATCATCATCCAAACTGCCTCCAGCCTCCCCTAACTTTATCCTTGAGATATTATCAAGACCCACATGGTGTTTTCCAAGTTTCACTACCACTTCAAACTCAACTTCTTGGAAGAGCAGTAACCATCGACATATCCTCCCGCCCAACACTGGCTTATTGACCAAGTACTTGAGCATTGAATGGTTAGTGAAGAGCTTGAAGGGAGTGTCAAGTATGTAGTGTCAAAATTTATGTAGGGGATAGACCATTTCCAATCCTTCATGCTCTGTGGTCGTATAATTCTTCTCAGAATCTAATAGCTTCCTGCTAGCAAAATAGACTGAATGGTCAATGTTTTCTTCTTCGAGTTGTGTAATCACTGCACCAAGTACAATTGAGGATGTGTCCACATGCACGTGGAATATCTTGGTCCAATCTAGAAATATCAAGATTGACACAATCACTAATTTTTCTATCAATGTCTCCAATGCCTCCCCGTATTCATGTGTCCATACATACTTGGTATCTTTGTGTAGTAGCTTCTCTAACGATGCAACAACCTTTACATAAATCCATATGGATTGTCTATAATATCTTGTGTGTCCCAAAGTTGCGTCCAAATCTCTTACAAAGGTTGGGGTTAACATGTCCACAATCATTGCAATCTGTAACTGCCTACATCTATCCAGCATCAACTCTAGCACTTGCATGTGCTCCTTGAGTAGGTTGAACACCATCCAATCATCTAATTATACCTCTTGAAACTTATGCATGAAGTCCTTAAAGGCTACGATGAAAATTCTAGAAAACATTGCAGGTGCATTCTTCAAACCAAATGGCATTACAGTGTACACAAATGAGCCCCATTTTGTCACAAACGTTGTCATGGCTCTATCTTCTTTTGTGATCCACACTTGGTGATAGAAGGAAAATCCATTTATGAATGAGTGAGTTTCACGCCCAACCACATTCTCCAATATTTAGTTTGTAAATGGTGTTGGAAAGGGACCATGTACTCATGTTGCATTTAAGTTGTGTAGGTCTACACAAATTCTTAAATCTCTTATCTTCTTTGGTCGCAACACCGTTGGAATAATCCAATACCACTCCTCCATAGGGACAATGATCCCTACCTCTAGCATTCAATCCAACTCTTTGTGCACTTTTTCTTTCTACTTCGGCTTCGAATTTGGCTTCAACTAAATCTTCATCTCTTTGAGGGATCCTGCAATCCCCTTCATCTCTGAAAAACTCTTTGGAAACAAGCCTTCATATTCTTTCAGCAAGTCTGCCACTTGTGTCACTATTTGTTGATCCCAGTAATCACCAATTATGGCCATCTTAGGTGCTTCTTTTGTCCCTATATTGTGTTTATTTGTTTTCAATGGCTACATATAGTCCGACTAAGTGTTATTGGAGACCTTTCCTTGAACTACGCACTCACCCTCGGTTTCATTGATATATAATCCCTGAGGGTCCTCTTCTTGCACGTTGTCACTATCGACCTTCCAATAGTATATCGGTTGCTTCATTTTTTCCATCGGCTTATGGTATGCGTAAACAAATTTTTGTACAGTGTCTTTGGGCTGTCGATGGAAGATGAAATCCTTTATTCTTAACAAAATCTCCCTCTGTGTAAGAACTTGCAATGTAAACTTCAAGGTTACATAGAATTTACTGCTCACTTTCTCCTAGTCCCCTATTTTTCTTCTCGTCTCCTCCTAGATGTACCATCTTCTAGGTACCATATCCATGGTATGGACAAACCTATGGACCTATTGTGCACTAGGAGCCTTCTTGGCTATCCAATGTCGCTCATAGAAACAAATATGTTCATGAGGATTCTTGATACCCTTGTCCCGGCTCATTAGTTCAAAGTCTATAATGGGATCCAACCACACTTTGATGCATTACACCACCTATGTCCATTCTTGTAACTCTGCATTGTGTGTCACCCACCAGCGCGCAGGTGTTCCTTTTACCACTACATCCATAGCTTGGATCCTCTAGGTCTCTGACACACTGATCTCCATTTATTCTAAAAATATCTTCACCGGGCTTGTTCCATCAAACCTTGGTAAGTCGGGCACGTCCTTTCCAACCCAACGCATTGCTTTGGTCATTCAGACTCGTCTTCTAGTTGTTGTTTCATATAAATTATTCTACCATCTAGTCATTGGATCCTTTGAATCTATGTCATAGGAGTGGACACTTCTCCACCTCAATTCATCATTGATTTTTGGATTCACATAGTCTTCCTTGCATCCTGTAATGTTATATATGTTCTCAATTATCAAGCTTTGTGCATCCTCATCTACAAGCTCGTTGTATCTATCTCCCTGGTCCAGATCCAGTGGAGCATTGACTCGTAGAGTGTCCATGCCAAAGGACATCTACCACAACTTCAAATTCAGTATTACATTGCTATCAAATTCCCAGTCAATGCTAAGAAAAGTTGGGTAGGGGTCTACGTCATCCATAATCTCAATTACTTCAAAGTTTGCCTTAGTCTTTACCCCATCAATGTTAACTTAAACTTTCACCAATCTCTCAATTGGATAAATTTTGTACTGATTTTCCAGCCTGAGTTGAATGGGGGACCACACTAGCTTTGGTTTACCCATCAACTCCCGACTTCTTTGGCAATATGTTCACATCAAACCCCAAGTCCAACATAACACCTTCCATCTCATAGATTCTTACCTCAACTATCATCTTGAATTATTTTCCCATGCGCTTCCCTCTACTGAAATGGAACATGCCCCTTTCTGGTAGTGGGGCAGAAATAATAGCTTCGTCTTCCCCTTTCTCCATGCATCTTATCGGCATGTGGGTCAATTTCTTGGTAACTATAGGATCATCCCATACCTTAACACAACAACGCAAAAATTTGCTTACTTGATCCTTTGAATTTGTCTCTAGATAAGTAGTGTGTCATGCATCGCAACTCTTCATGCACAGGTATCTCATCCATGAGTCACAACTCTTCACGTGCATATATCTCGTCCATGCATCGCAAATCTTTGTGCGTGGGTATCTCATCCATTGCCTTTTACACAACGCACATGAATTGATTTGTTGTGCGATGTCAAACTTAGGAAGTCTCTACATTGCTTTCTTGATTATCCCTTCTAAATGTTGTCCTGAGCGTTCTCCTTTTTGTTAAGTTTAATGTTGTCATTAGGTTACTTCCAAATTACATGAGCATTCAATGCATTTCTAAAACAACAACATAAATAGGATCACTGAAAGAAACACAATCACAAGGTACAGAACATTTTATCCTGGGAAACCCTCTTGGGGGAGAAAACCTAGTAAAACTTCCTTAATAATAGATTTCCAATACAATTCCAAGACTAAGATCAAAACACCAAGAATAAACCAAGACTGAGCATGCGCCTCTCTTCTCCTTCCTTCTGCAATTGCAACTGCCTTCAAGATATGCACACTAGATGAGTGAGTGTGAGTGTGTATAAGTGAGGCTCCATCCTCACATATAAATACTAGTTGACGAGGTGCTAGGGTTATGTCTATTCACTTGGTAGGGCCGACTTCTTCTAGGAGTGGTTAAAACCACTTTATAAAAACTATGGTCCACTTCTCAAATACCACCATATAAATATTGTTTGAACAATCCACAAAAGGGGATTTGGTCTTATACAAGACCCGACATGATCAATCCACAAAAGGGGATTTGATCTATAAAATAATAACTCAAATATAATTAGAATATTCTTTGAAGTTACAATATTTCAACACTCCCCCTTAACGAGAAGGGTATTCTACTAACATGACCCATTACAACATCATCAAGAGAAAGAGAGGGCAACATCATCATCATCATCTGGAACATTGACTGGCACATCTACAAATCATCAGAAGTTTTTCTCATCATCGTTCATAGCATGAAGCTAGAGTAACATCATCATCATCATCATCGGCATGAAGCTGAAACATCAACATCAATAGCATGAAGCTAGAACAACATCATCGCCAACATCACAAAGGTGGTACAACATCATCAACAGCACGAGGTTGAAAAAATATCATCAACAACACAAGGCTGAAAAAACATCATCAACAACATGAGGTTGGAACAACATCATCAACAACACGAGGTTGAAACAACATCATCAACATATGGCAACAGAATGAGGCAGGTGCAACAACAACATTTTGTGGTACTATGACAGACCGTCCTTACTGTACCTTCAGGATCTGCTCAGGAATAATAAGATTTCCTAGGATATAAAATCCTAACAATCTACCACGTGGTACTCTAACAGACCGTCCTTGCCGGACCTTCAAGATCTGCCCAGGAATCATAAGATTCCCTAGGATATAAAATCCTAATAGAGCTACCACTGTTGACCACAGTTGGCATATACATGCATAAGTACTCTGATAGACTGTCCTTACTGGACCTTCAGGATGTGTCCAGGGATGATCAATCCCCTGGGATATAAAATCCTAACGGAGCTACCCGTTGTTAGTCAGGACACCATACTACCATCAACATCACTCCCCCTTTCGAGGGAGGTCCTTTCGGACAACACCAAGCTTGTCTCAAAAGTACTCAAAATTCACATGAGACAGAGGATTGGTCAACATGTCTGCAACTTGCTCATTTGTGCCAACATATTGGAGGTTTATAGATCCCCTCTACACCATATCACGAATGTAGTGATACCAGATCTCTATGTGCTTTGACTTATCATGGAACACCAAGTTCTCCGTCATCTTTATACAACTTTGGTTATCACATAGAATCACGGTGGCTTCCATAATTAGATGGAACAGACCTGTCAACAACTTCCAAAGCCATATGGCTTCACAAAGGACGAAACATGGTGCAATGTACTCTGCTTTTGCCATGCTGATAGAAATATCGGATTACTTCCTGCTTTGCCATGAAGTCATGGCTGACCCCAAACTGAAACAACATCCTAAAATGCTCTACTTGTAGGAAGCACTTCCAGCCCAATCTAAATCAGTATAACCATACAGTTTGAAGTCATGATCTCCAGTATAACATAGACCATAATCTAGCATACCCTTGAGGTATCTCATCACATGCTTTGCAACTATAAGGTGAACACGTCTGGGATCCACCAGATATTGAATCAATGTGTTCACAGCAAAGCATATATCTGGCCTGGTATTCGTCAGATACATCAATGAACCAATAATCTGTCTGTACAGAGTAGCATCAACCAACTCTGATGAAGTATCAACCGGAGATTCAAGTTTGTTTCCATGGGTGTGTTCATGGATTTACATTCCAACATGTCAAATCTCTTCAGTATTTCAACTGCATACTTCCCTTGGTTGAGGAAGATCTTCTATGGGCTCTGCCAAACTTCAAGACCTAAGAGATAATGCATTTAGGTCTTCAATCAAACTCTGTAGTGAGCTTCTTCTGCAATCTGTGATGATCTTTTCTTCATTGTGTCAAGAATACATCATCTACATATAGTAGTAACATCATTGGCTCATCATTCATAATAGGAAGATCTTCTTTGGGCTCTGCCAAACTTCGAGACCTAATAAATAATGCATCAGGCCTAGGTCTTTCATCGCAAAATCTGTAGCAAGCTTCTTCTTGCAATCTGTGATGAGATTTTCTTCTCCAGCCAAGAATAAATCATCCACATATAGTAGTAATATGACTAGCTCATCATTCATAACCTTAAAGTGAAGGTTAGAATCATATTTACTCTTGGTAAATCCCAAGCTTGTCAGGAAGCTATCAATTCTTCCATACCAAGCTCTAAGAGCTTGCTTCAACCCATACAAAGATTTCTTCCACCTGCAGACTTGAGTCTTTCTATCTTAAACTTCAAACCCTCGTTGTTGTTCTATATACACTTATTCTTCAATAACACCATTTAAGAAGGTTGTTTTCACATCCATCTGGTGTAACTTCCACTTCATTTTGGTTGCAAGAGCCATGATGGTTCTAATAGAAGTGTATCTGGCTATAGGAACAAATGTTTCTTCGTAGTCAATACCTTCCTTCTGAGAAAATCTACGAGCCACAAATCTTGCCTTATGTTTTTCAATACTTCCATCTGTTGCATGTTTTATCTTGTATATCCACTTGGAAGATACCATATATTTGTTCTTTGGTCTGGGAACTACTTCCTATACATCATTCTTTATGATGGATAGGTATTATTCTATCATGGCATCCATCCTTTCTTTATTCTGAATGGTTTCTTCAAAGCAAGTAGGTTCCTTTTCTATGAGATCACACATCAAGGCCATATATTTGGAGAATGGCTTAGGTTTCTTCCTTTGTCTTATGGTTCCTTCTGGGGCACCATACTTCTTAGCATATTGAATAAGTTCTCTCACCCAAGTTGGCTTTCTCTTGTGAGAGATCATCATATGGGGAGGTTCTTGAGATTCTATAATATCGTGATCTTCTGGAATCTCATCATCAGGGGTAACTGTGACTTCCCTCACTCGTTCTGCAACTCTGGGAGCTACAGGTTCTTCTTCATATACTTCTTCAAGTTGGCATTTCCTTGATCTTTTGAGTGTTGCATCTTCATCAATGGTTACATCTCTATTGATATCAATATGATGGTAACCTGGTATGTAAATTTTGAAGGCCTTAGAGACCTCACAGTATCCAACAAAAATTCTCTTCTTTCTTGAAGAATCCAACTTAGTTCTCTTTTCTTTTGGAATGTGTACAAATACTGGACAACCAAATATTTTGAGATGGCTTACTTCTGGCTTCTTTTTATGAACAATTCTTTAGGAGTTTTGAATCCAAGTGCACTATGGGACAATTTGTTTTAAACATATATTCTTGTTCTTGTTGCTTCATCCCATAAGTGCATTGGAAGATCTTGATCATGAATCATAGTCTTTACTGCTTCCATAATCATTCTATTATTTCTTTTTGCTACACCGTTTTGTTGAGTATTATAGAGAGTGGTGAGCTCCCTCTTAATCCTGGCATCTCTGCAAAAGATTCCAAATTCATTTGAAGTGTACTCTCCTCCATTTTCTGACCCGAGTATCTTGATTTTCCTTTCAAAGAGGTTTTCTACCAAGGTTTTGAATTCCTTGAACTTTCCAAGTACTTCATCTTTTTGATTTCAAGAAATAAACCCCCAAGTCTTACAAGAGTAATCATCAATAAAGGATACATAGTATACATACCCGCTTAGAGAGGTTGATGGCATTGGACCACATACATCTAAATGGATAAGCTCCAATATCCCTTATGCTTTGCTATCGCTCTTTGGAAAGGGATTATCCATGTTCTTTCCTTGTGAACATCCATTGCATACACCTTCATGATCAACCTTTAATTCAAGTAACCCTGTAACTACCTTGCTTACATATGGTAAGGATTTGTAGTTGATGTGAGCTAGTCTTTTATGCCAAAGTTCACAAGGATTTTCAATAGATTTAAGGCTACATCTGAGTGACCTTTTAACTTATACAAACCATCTTCTTATGTTCCAATAACAACTGCATCTTCTATGGTTTTTCCTTTAGGCGACATAACAACTTCAACATCTATGAATGCAACCCTGAAACCTTTCTTATCTAGAGTTGAGATAGAAAGTAAGTTCTTTGTCAAACCTGGTACATAAAGTACATCCTTCATTCTCATTGGAGTTCCTGAATCAAGTTTGTAGGTGGATTCTCCCATTCCTTTGATAGGGTACTGGTAATCATCTCCAAGTGAAACTTTTTGGGGGAAGTCCTTTTCTATAAGACTAGAGATAATGTCTTTCTGACCTGTCATGTGCTTAGAGGCACCACTATCTATGAGCCAAGTATCTTCTCCAGGTGTCACAGATCCTAAGAGGGTTGAAAACAAAACATAATCTTCAATCTCTTCTTTAGTTAACTTCTTGGGTGGATCATCATCATCAACTACATGGACATGATGTCTTTGTTATTTCTCTTCTTGTATTCTTCCCTTCTGGCAAGACAGTTCTTAGCAATGTGTCCCATCTTATCACAATGATAACATTGATAAGAGGAGAAATTTTTTCCCTTTCTTTGACCCTTATGATATTTCTGGAATCTCTTTGGATGGTGAGATTATTTATGAAATTGGGTCTCCTTTTGAAATTGAGACTTTTTCTTTCCTTCTTTAGCATGAGTAGTTAGGGCTTGATCTTCATCTCTTAATAGGACGACTTCTCAGTTGGCTACTCTTGCTTCATCTTGAACACATTCTTCCCATAAACTGTCAAATTTGAGTTTCTCTTTTCTTGCACAAATAGTTTGGATGAAAGCATCCCAAGGACTTGTGACACCATTAAGAGTTGTCATTATAAGTTCGTCTTTATATAAGTTGTCTCCAATTGTCTCTAACTGTTCTTTGAATTGAGAAACCCTAGAGAAATAGTCTTGAATTGTTTCTCCTTTCTGCATCTTTGTATTCTTGAGTCGGGTTCTCAAGTTCATCTTCTGGTTGATGTTATTTCCTTCATACATTCTGGTTAGGGCATCAAACATATATTTTGGAGTATTATTAGAAGACACTTGAGGGATCAAGTGGTCTTTAATGGAATATGCAATTATTCTTTTAGCCCTAATCGTATCCTTTTTGTACTTCTCTTTGGCTTCTTCTTCTTCGGGTTTCGGTATATTTTATTTTGTGAAATTTGCAAGGTAATTCTCTTCAAGAATGAGTCCAATTTTGTACTTCCAGGCATGGAAATTTTCCACACCTTCTAACTTGTCAACAAGCTTGATGCTTGCAGGCATCTTGACCTCGAACTAGGAAAATGACCAAAAAATGAAATTGTTCATAAAATGAATCTGAACTTACCAGGAGATGTGTTGGGTTGAGGCGAGTTGGATGGAGTTGATTGTTTCAGAAAATTCCAAGTTTTTCCCCTTGAAACTTGACCTTGTTTTACTTCTGGTACTGGTTCAGGTTTCCTGGTTTTCTGGTACCAGCCAAAACTAGGGTTAGACTTTCCAGAGAATCTGTCCACTGAAAAATTTCTCTCAAGATGCCAAAAAATGAACTAGGGCAAGGCGCACTTTCCAAGATAGTTTTTGGTAAAAAAATCCTCTTCAACAAAAGGCCCTAATTTCCTTGTACGACAACAGTGACATTTTTAGATACCCAGTGAAAGGTGCTCTATTCAGTCAAGCTCTGATACCATGGTAAGTTTAATGCTATCATTAGGTTATTTCCAAATTACATGATCATTCAATGCATTTCTAAAACAACAACATAAAGAGGATCACTGAAAGAAACACAATTACAAGGTACACAACATTTTATCCTAGGAAACCCTCATGGGGGAGAAAACCCAACAAAACTTCCTCAATAATAGATTGCCAATACAATGCCAAGACTAAGATCAAAACACCAAGAATAAACCGAGATTGAGCTTGCACCTCTCTTCTCCTTCCTCCTACAGCTGCAACTGCCTTCAAGCTATGCACACTAGATGAGTGAGTATGAGTGTGTATAAGTGAGGCACCATCCTCACATATAAATACTAATTGAGGAGGCACCAGGGTTATGTTTATTCACTTAGTAGGGCCAACTTCTTCTAGGAGTGGTTAAAACCACTTTATGAACACTAAGGGTCGACTTCTCAGATACCACCATATAAATATGGTTTGACCAATCCACAAAAGGGTATTTGGTCTTATACAAGACCCGACATGGTCAATCCACAAAAGGGGATTTGATCTATAAAATAATAACTCAAATATAATTAGGATATTCTTTGAAGTTACAATATTTCAACACTTTCTGTAGGTCAACTCTTGTAAGGATCCCTCCTCGAGTTACTACCTGTACATCAACTTCTTCTGTTAGCTTATGTTCTTCTCACAACTCAATAGTCACCATGTTGCAATGCCCCTTTTATTCTTCCCATTTGAAAATAACTCTAGGAAATCCTCTATGACATGGTCTGCGTTATGGCAATATCCACACAGTGCGGGCAGCTTGTTGGAATAGGGATTGAACACAGAGAAGAACAAATCTGATATTAGAGGTGGTGTCTAAAGACATCGTAGCACTAAAGCACGAGTCACTCAATGAGAGTTAGATCATATCTCCCGAGATCAATTGCGATCTAAGATGATAATAGACCAATCACAAGGATTGTCTATAAAAAAAAAATCGTCATGGACCAAAACAATAAGCTCGACTAAAGTTGGTTGCACCTATCCATGAAACACGAATCTGGGATCCTTAAGTGGACATGGTCAACCACAAATTTAGTTGGTAGTTGACCCAAAGACTTGGTCGACCCACACAACCGACAAGGTGAGGTTTATGATGAAACCGTGTGTTCCAACACTCCCCTGTAAACTCAGCTTGGAGGAAAATAAAGTTCGCACCGTTCCCCCCTGAATTTGTTCTGACTGCAAAATATAATCACAAGATGGTATAGAAACACTCTTGAGGAAGTCTAATCACCATGAACATGGATCAAGGCCAAAATAGCAATCATCCATTACAAACTAGTTGCAAAATGTTTGTCCAAACATGGTCCTAGTTGGTCTATCGACTAGACAACAAGACAACACCAGCCAGTCGATCAGTCGACTAGACAAGAATGCACCAATATAATCAGTCTTTGTCAATCCAATAGTCTTTTCCAATATAGACATTCTTTGTATCCTAACAATCTCTGCATCGGGTATAATAAGTAGAAGGACAACTCCCAACAACATAGTCGAACATGGTTCGGGCGGTCTCAGCAAATCCAATCAAATCAATTGGGTTTACACATCAACAACTTCAATTATTCCCCCTCTTAAACATAGTTGAGGGACCAAATCATCATCGATGGATCTTTGTCGAAACAATATTCAATGGACAATAACGAGTCAAAAAATACACAATTGAAAATATCTCTAGTCGACTATCAAGTCGGGTCAAATCTCAGTTGACCAAGATCCCAGTCGAGCACCAGTTGACTATCAAGTCAGGTTGATCCTCTGGTCAACCACTACAAAGCATCAATAATGAAGAGGAGCAATGTACGTCCATACATTCAATGAAACACAATGGTAGTAACTCTTCAAACATTTGGACAGATACACCCATGACCACTCATCAATCCAACCATAGTCTATCCTGGTAGTTGGTATTGGTCCACAATTTTTTCTTTCACATCTCTTCTGCAAGTATCTAAAAGCATGACTGCCATGTCTTCGATAGCGAGGATGACAATAAGGCACATAGTTATGTGTTGCTTGATCAAGTGATATAGGCTTAGGTTCTACTATACTCTCAAGAGTAGAACAACTGTGTATATCAACAAGAATGTCATCAACTACAACAATATGATATTTTGGCATGTTAGGAACATCCACTTCATCAATCGGTTCAGTAGATTTCTCTTCTGGAAAATCAATCCGAACTCCACCTGCAATGAACAAAACTTCCTTGTTCGTAGCAAGGGCAGGTGTAGTTAAGGAAGCAACAACAACAACATATCCAAGACCGGTTCTTGGTGTGATCATCTCGGTCACAATAGGAGCAACAATACCTTGTCCATTCTTCCCAAGTCCTCCTTCGATATATGCCATCTTGTTGAGAAGTCGAGACCCTATACCTGTAGTGTGTTTTTCAAAGATAGGAGAAACAACACAATCATTAGTTTTAAAACATAGATCAACAACATTTGTCTTACAAGGAGCATCAGAGGGTGGAGAATAAATGGGTGATCTTGACAGCCCAACAACAACAATCTTATTCTCAACAATTGTCTCAGCATTATGTTCAACAATTTGTAGTTGTCAAACTTGTTCTTCAAGGTTTATTTGCAGTCCTGCAAGCTCTAAAATGTCTCATCCTTCTCGGTTAGTTGCAACAATATGGCATCATAATCTTCCTTCAATGCTTGATATTTTTCAAATAGTCGATTGTTATCTTCTTGAAGAGCAGTAACTTATTCATGAAGCTCATCAATGTAGGCCTACAAGTGGTCAACCTCACAAGTCAACTGGGAATTTGCTTCCATTAGTTAATTAATATATGGGCTTGATATTGGATGAGGAAGAGCTTTCACTTCTTCCTCCAAGTCTTCAAGAAGGTCAGACTTCTCCTCAAATTCATCTACAAGAGTCTGGAAAAAGCTTGTCGTAGTGTTCCCCATAGCAACAACCCTCCTGGAGTGTTTAGTCACAACAGTCTGAAACACGTCTTCTACATACTTCAACTGATTTTTCAGTTCTACATTCTATGTCTTCAAGGCAACATTTTCATGAGAAAGGCATTTCACCTCCTTCACGATATCATCGACAATATTGGTTTTGTCGCCAAAATCATCCACAAGATCTTGGAAAATGGTCTCCATTGTCTATTATAGATCACAAATTTTCCTATATTTCTCATCAAATTGTTGTAGAAAGCTTGTTTGAAAGAGGGCAGACTCATCTTCCAGCTGGGTATCGGTTGTCTCCAGTTCACTGCTTAGTCGGTGATTCTTAGTCTGCAACTGTGCAATGATATTTTGCAATGCAGTGACTTCTACATGAAGTCGACTCTGAGATTCTTCCAAGGCAATAACCTTCCTCTCATTGTTGTGGGGTATTCTACCCTACGGACTAATAAGCTAGGGCTCTAAACTTATACGCAGATCATGACCCTCAAGACTTAACTTTTAACCTTCTACCCAAATCTAAAACCCCGATTTTCACATGCACACAAGAGAAGAATGAACCAACCTTTTTTCGATGGCTAAAGTAGATCCTCCGTTGAGCTTCTTATCCCCTTGCTGCTGCTGCTCCTTCCAAAAGCTTCCCTGCAATCAAGACAAGACTATGCATGCATGCTACTGATCTATTCTAAGGTTAGAGATAAAAACACAAATCAAATAACATAGATAAGACTCATGTATTCGGGATGGGAAAAGTATCTTTTCATTAACTTCAATATGAACCAATTTACAATGATTTCTGAGGCCGNTCACCGTTCCACGATCCTGATCCTGGGCTCTTCCTCTTCTTTTTGTCCTCCAACTGCTGCTGCATGAATTTCTCCTAAAGCTTGAGGCAAGGCTAAAGGGTTGGGACAAAACTGGCTTGGCAATTTGGCAGAGTTTCTTTGCTATGATTTTCCCCTTTTGAATAGTACCCCTACCCCTCCTTTTATAGGCTAGAAGGAGCTAGGGTTTTAGGTGAACTCTCGGCCATGCATGGCTGGGAGTTCTAGTTAACTGACAAAAAGCTCTTCGTCCCGGCAGAAACTTCCCTGATTTTTTGCTTTGTTAGGTATCCGCGGGCTGTAGTGGGCCTGCTAGCGGGGCCCCCGCGGGCTGTAGTGGGCCTGCTAGCGAGGCCCATGGGCTGTAGTGGGCCTGCCAGCCGATTCTTTTTTTAAAAAAGGAGTTTTTAGAAGAGTTGTTCAGCATGGCTTTGGCAATGAAGGGCAATGAGTTGGCCTGATGCCAGGTAAGCAGGGGTAGTGCAATTTAGGGTTATAACAGATGCCCCCTAATGTGTGAGGTCAGAAGAGCATCTGATGGCCGAAATACATTACCAATTATTTACCAATCTGTACTGATGTGCTGAATGAGTGAGCCCAGGAATCAGGAATCGGGAAGTGTCGTCTGCAAAAAATATC
>JASDQU010100248.1:126461-138128 GCA_032191745.1 Picea mariana | reverse complement strand
CGTCAACCAATTTGTGTACTTTGAATGAAAATTAGGGTTTATGGTTCACATGATGAATTGATTATGGAAGAAAGTGGGTGTATGAATCAAATTTGAGTCCAAAAACCCTCCCATGTCGTTAAGGAATGTGAATATTCTAGCCATGTCAAATTTCAGTGCATACATAAATAGTTTCAAAAAATTTCAACGTTGGCCCCATTCATAGGTCACCGTTTCCTGTCTCTAGTCCTAGTATAATTTTCATTCCTTGTTCCTTGTTCCTTGTAATATTAGTTCAAAAGTACGCACATCCCCGCATCTAGTACTGCAAGGGAGTATTTTTATGGTGTTGATTAAGAAATCAACGAAAAAGAGGTATTTTTCATCACAACTACGACACAGAGACATTGTATATACATTAATGTAGAACCTAAAAGAAAAATGAAGAAAGACTGATGAAAAAGTAAAACTTGCATCAACCAATTTGTGTAATTTGAAAGAAAATTAGTTTACATGACGAATTGATGATGGAAGAAAGTCGGTGTGTGAGTCAAATTTGAGTCTAGAAACCCTCCCATATTGTTAAGGCATGTGAATAGTCTATCCATGTCAAATTTAATTGCATACAGAAACAATTTGAAAAAATTTCAACATTGGCCCCATTCACAGGTCATTGTTGCCCGTGTCTAGTCCTAGTACAATTTTCACTCCTTGTTCCTTGTAAAACTCGTTCGACATTACACACGTCCCTATATCTAGTACTGCAAGGGAGTATTTTTATGGTGTTTATTAAGCAATCAACGAAAAAGAGGGATTTTTCATCACAACTATGACACAGATACATTGTATATACATTAATGTAGAAACTCAAAGGAAAATGAAGAAAGACTGATGAAAACTTCAAACTTTTGTCAACCAATTTGTGTAATTTGAAAGAAAATTAGGGTTTATGGCTTAAATGATGAATTGATGATGGAAGAAAGTGGGTGTGTGAGTCAAATTTGAGTCCATAAACCCTCCCATATCGCTAAGGCATGTGAATAGTCTATCCATGTCAAATTTCAGTGCATACATAAACAGTTTGAAAAAAATTCAACGTTGGCCCCATTCACAGGTCATTGTTGCCCGCGTCTAGTCCTTGTACAATTTTTGTTCCTTGTTCCTTGTTCCTTGTAAAATTTGTTCGATAGTACACACGTCCCTGCATCTAGTACTGCAAGGGAGTATTTTTATGGTGTTGATTAGTAAATCAACGAAAAAGAGGGATTTTTCATCACAACTATGACACAGATACAATGTATATACAATATTAATGTAGAACCTGAAATAAAAATGAAGAAAGACTAATGAAAACTTAAAACTTGCGTCAACCAATTTGTGTACTTTGAAATAAAATTAGGGTTTATGGTTTACATGATGAATTGATGATGGAAGAAAGTGGGTGTGTGAGTCAAATTTGAGTCTAGAAACCCTCCCATATCGTTAAATCATGCGAATAGTCTATCCATGTCAAATTTCAATGCATACAGAAACAGTTTGAAAAAATTTCAGCATTGGCCCCATTCACAGGTCATTGTTTCTCGTGTCTAGTCCTAATACAATTTCCGTTCGGTTCGATAGTACACACGTCCCCACATCTAGTACTGCGATGGAATATTTTTATGGTGTTTATTAAGCAATCAACGAAAAAAGGGGATTTTTCATGACAACTATGACACACATACATTGTATATACGTTAATGTAGAACCTAAAATAAAAATTAAGAAAGGAGACGAATTGTATCACATGTGTATGTTTGAAGATACTTGCAACGAATTAGCTATACTTGGAACCACATCACCCATTTCCTTTGTTTATCCCATGTAAATATTCTTGCGGCGAATTAGCTATACTTGAAACCACATCATCCATTTCCTTTATTTATCCCATGTAAATATTCTTGCGACGAATTAGCTATACTATTGACAAAAAAAAATTATCGATAGTATAGCTAATTCGTCGCAAGATTATTTACATTCTTCTCTCTAGTGACGATATCCTTTCCTTGTCTCTTGCCAACGAATTCCCTTCTTTGTCTCTCTTGCCGACGAAAATTTTTGCATAAGTGATGGGTACTAAATTATCCTTGATTATTATCCTTGATTTTCTCCTCTAGTACCTATTCTTGAAGGTTAAAAATATCAACATAAACTTAGAACAGAATCAAATATCAATATATTTCTCTACTTCTATAGAGACTACTCTCTATATGTTTTAAAAGATAACAACATGACACTACACTTAAATAACAAATTCCAACACTTGATGGTTTTAATTAGGATTCATTTCATATTTGGTTTATCAACTTGAAATTAAAATTTGATACTTTGTAAGCTAGTTGTACCTTGAGTCAAATAAAAATATGAAATTAGGAATCATTAACATTTTTACTAGAACATATGAAAAATAGGGTTTATGGATGGAAGAAAGTGGGTGTGTGAGTCAAATTTGAGTCTAGAAACCCTCCCATATCGTTAAGGCATGAAAATAGTCTATCCATGTCAAATTTCAGTGCATACAGAAACAGTTTGAAAACATTTCAATGTTGTCCCCATTCATAGGTCATTGTTGCCCATGTCTAGTCCTAGAGCAATTTTCGTTCCTTGTTCCTTGTAAAATTCGTTTGACAATACACACATCCTCGCATCTAGTACTGCAAGGGAATATTTTTATGGTGTTTATTAAGAAATCAACGAAAAAGAGGGAATTTTCATCAAAACTATGACACATATACATTGCATATACATTAATGTAGAACCTGGAAGAAAAATGAAGAAATAATGATGCAAACTTAAAAATCGCATCAACCAATTTGTGTACTTTGAAAGAAAAATAGGGTTTCAATGGAAATTCTATAGAAATGACAAACACATTCATTGAAACTTCGTTGATTCAATACTATGACAACAATATTGATGACATCTACGATCATGATGGTATAAAAATTAAAGAGCTTCTCTTGGTTTCAAGAATAATTTATCCTCTACTGAACAAGGACAACCACATGAAGGTGGAAGCTCATATGTCCCCTCCACTCCCCCTCAAATTGCTCTCAATTGATCCCCAATACCCAATCTATAAAATAGAAAATAATTGAAAGCAACGTCCTATTAATATTCATGCATAGAAACTACAAAAACAAAAATTAATGAAGGTACATGAAATTATGTGTTTGTAAATGATATTTTTAGTTTACCACGTACTTTAGTATATTGGAAACTATTTCTAGGTTTCACGTAATAATTAAACAACATGTAACATAGCATATAAAAACATCGCATAAAACTTTAAAACGTGTATTTAACCCATGACATTATAAGTAAATTATTTTAAGAGAATATTTCATACAAATTGAAATATTATATAGTCGTGTACCTAATCCAACCTCAACATCTGTGTAATAATCCTTATTATGTATCTTGATCTTCTTCATCGAACTCAACATCTATATCATCATCCGGGTCATAAATGGTGTTGAAAGGATTGACGATATCATCATCGTCATCAATGTCATTTTCGAGCATATTTTCATCGACATCATCATCAAGAATTGCAATATTGGCTCCTACACCTATATCATGATCTTCCTCGTCTTCTTCATCTGTCAACCCTACATGATCTTCCATCTCTGTCTGATTTGGAAAATCATCTTCTTGATCTTCAATATCATCTTCTTCCTATAAATGAGTATACTTAATTGACCTTCCTCTTGGATCATATCTAACAACAAATGACCAATCCCTCTCACCTAGAACATTTGAGTAAAATAACTGTTCACATTGGCTTGGAAAAACATAGTGATCGTGTCCTCTTTTAAACAATGTTGTTTTAATCATTGGAAATCTGTTGGCATGTTGAATAACAGTTATTTCCTTATCACATTCATGCATCCGTAACCTATACCATTTGATATCGAACAGAACTAATTTGAAGGAATTAAAGTCACACTCAAGTATATCATTTAAATACCCATAGTATCTATTTTCATATTGTCGGGGATGTCTGTCACTCCTAGAGAAAACATTAGTGACCTCGACTACTGCAGATGTCCCACTATCAAAAGTTTTCCTGCGAAATTTATGACCATTGCACCACATAGCCCTGTGGTGTTTCAACTGCAATATGTCAGATATGTAAAAGATGCATTGTCAATTAATAAATTAACATATATATTTATATAACTTCGAAAGTATCTGAAAAATACAGTACACATGTAGTCACATTAATATAATATAAAATAAATGAATAAAATGGGTGAATTTTCTTACCTATCCATCTTTCAAACCATATGCTAAATCAATTTCCTTTTGCGTAACATTGGCATCTCTGTTACGACGAGCTTCTCTAACCAATTCAAACAGTCGTTGCCATGATAAACTACCTCCATTATTTTGTTTACATCTTTGAATCCATACATTCATCCAATCAATATTGTTTGCAATGTATAAATGCAGTGCATCCCACTCTTCAGCAACTGAATCAAAAAATCATAATTCACCAATATTAAATATTAGTTATAACGTCCATGCAGGTTATAAATATTAATAATTTATGAAATAAATTATATTAATATATTAATGAGTGTGATCATATCCACAAAAAAATAAACTTTATATGTATTATTAATATAAATCTCTACAATTATTAATATATTACCTCTCAATTTTTTCATTCTACCTTTCCCCAATAGATGCTCTTGATATTCAAATTTTTTTATGGAGTTCACATCCCAAGTGTGATCCGCTGCATGCATAGTTGGCGCTACTAATTTAGGAAGATACTGACTAATATACACCATGGATTGATATACCATATATCCGTCCACCATAGAACCCTCAGGACGTGCTCTTTGTCTAACCAATGCCTTCAATGATTTAAAGTGCCTCTCCACCATCCACATTGACCTTGTGTGAACAGGTCCACAAATTTCAATCTCCTCAACTTGGTGTATGAGTTAGTGTTCTTGTGCATTGAAAAATGTTGGAGGTATATACTTTTGCATTTCACACATTAGACAAGGAATTTCTCTCTTCCAATATTGTATATCATCTTCATGGATTTATTTCAATGACAACCATCTACATGAGATCATGACACAAGAAAATAACATGTTTCAACATAACATAATATAATATATTACATTACAAGTAAAACATGTGTCCTTAAGTAAAACAATAATTTGAAAGAAAAATTTTCATATAAATCACAACTACTTACTTCATGTATTTTCCAAGATCATATATAAGTTGTTTGACATTGTTGTCAAAGTCGTTTGGGAGAGATAGCGGTAGAACACACTGTAACAAAAAAATGAATCATTATTTGTTTCGACCAAAGTAGACAAAAAAAAAAATTAAAAAATTAAAAGATGTATAATCCCAATATATATAAATATGTATACCAAAATTATTACCTTAATGAAGGTATGCTAATCCTGTGTTTTTACCCCACCAAATTCACCTTTCTTCATTAAGATATTATTTATGTTTGAAGAAAAACCCGTGGGAAATTTTATTCTTTGAATGACCTCTTTTACACCATTTCTTTGTTTCTCTATTAATAACGATGGAAGGTTATTTCGGTCTAGTCCATCTCATCTATTTGATTGGATCACACTTCGCATTGCATGATTGGATTCTTGAATGTTAGTAAAAATTTTGACAATTTTTTCTTTGTCCCTCCTACCATCTATGATTTTCCATAACGTTTATGTCACATTCTTCCCGATATGAATTGTATCAAACAAACGAGATATTTTTATCTCCTCATAGTAGGGAAACCTCATGAATTGAGTGGGATTACATTTCATTCCTCATGGAAGCCCATTATTAATAGTTTCATGATGGCAGCCTTCATGAAGCATAAAATAAATGACAAAAATAATTATCAAATATGGTAAAATAAATTCAATGATTAAAATAAACATTCAAAACATTACATGATCTACGATACATAAATAAATTGAGTACCTTGACGATTTCTATTATATTCCAACCTCCATAGGTGAGGTTTCATTCTTCGTGGTTTTAAACCAGTCTCTTCTTTCACATTGAAAAGATGTTTTTCAGAAGTACGATACCTATGGTTCTTAGGGAGGAGGTACCTATAATCATCAAACACCACCTTTCCTAAACTTTTTGAATGACGATACTTCATCTTAGGACCACAAACTAGACATGCAAATTTACCCTTTGTTTGAAGACCTGGAACAAATGGATTAATGTCAATTATACGATGAGATTATTTAAAAATTAAACATGAAGCATGATATCATTAAAAATTATATAGTATTAAAGAGAAATATTAGAATGCTACATACCACAAAAATGTGTTAGTCATGGGGCATCATGAATTGTCCATAAAAATATTCCACGGAATTTAAATGTCTTCTCCCTTATTGGTTTACAGATGTCATACATAGTGATGCCAACCCATAACTTTAGTAGTTCGTCGATAAGAGGCTCGATATATACATTCATATCTTTAACTTGGTACTTACCTAATTGTTTGAAATTACACATAATCACTATAACCATGATATCATGTATATATAAGTAAAAAAATAAACAAAAGATATTATGCAAAAAATGAAACAAATGAAAATGTTACATTCAAAAAATTAATGTAAACAAATACCTGGAACAATCATTGTCAACATTATGTGCTCCCTCGTTATTGACATCCAAGGAGGAATGTTATTGTTGATAACAAAAATAGGCCACACTGAATAAATAGACCTAAGCTCTCTAAATGGATTAACACTGTTAGCTGCCAATGAAAGCCTATAATTACGAGGTTCATCTTTGAAATCTAACAATTTTTCCTCAATTTCCCTAAATGCAGAACCATCGACAAGAATTTGAAGAACATCATCTCCACTTCTTTTACATGCATGGTAATCCATAAATTGTGCTATTCTTGCACACCTAAACAATCATTGCAAACGTGGAATTATGGGAATATGAAGAAGAACCTTTCAAGGCACCCTTTTTGTTACTTGATCGATTTGATATCTACTGATAAAACATTACAGACATTTTGTTTTCGAAGCATGTTGTCCATAATATATAGTATGATCATTAGGACATGCATTTAGAGTTTGATAATCCATTCCAATGTCTTTCATAATGGCATGCAAACCTTGATATGTTCGAGATAAAATATTTGACGATGGTAACAAAAATTCACCTAACAAACTACAACATAACAAATAACTAGTTAATGTAAAGAATATTAATCATAAAAATTGAATTCTTATTTTACACATTAATTAACACTAAAAACAAATCGAAAAAAATAAAAATTTATGTATAATATGAGATGAAACATATTACATACCTTAGGATCTGTGTCATACAAGTGTTCAAAAAATTATTCATAAACTTTAAGTTCACTAGCAGCAATGTAGCAGAGAGAATATTTTCTCTTGATCCTTCATAAAGTTGTTTATTTTCCTTTTCTAATAGAGGTTCATCATTAATACCATCATTGTCCCCATCCTCATCCGGCTGCAAAAACAAATCTTGGATCATTTGATCTGTCCCATCATCTTCTTCCATGGGATCATTAACTTGATTTGTCCCATCATCTTCTTCCATGGGATCATTAACTTGATTTGTACCATCATCTTCTTCCATGAGCTCCTCATTTGCTTGATCATGTTCCTCAGCTTGTACAACATCATTTCTACTACTACTTGGTGCAATATTCTACGGAAAGTTAGAGGGAAACTCTGACTTTATAATTACAAACAATCATGCAAAATTAGTGTGTATTATAACAAACATTCAAACAATATATATACATATATATAATTTTATATAAAATTGACAATATAAAAATAGATAATGAATATATAGCTAATTACCATGGGACGATATTCATTTGATCCACCATCAATGTGCCCATATTTCCTAAAATGTTTTGTAGTTGTTTCCATTAAAATTATTACGGAACGTATGAGGCAACATTTATTGCAAGGGAAATAACATCTACCATCACCCTTTTCACCCGCTTTAATTTTTTCCCCACCTCTAATTATATTCTGCGACATTCTTCCGCACAAAAATACCCTTTATGAACCGTCGTTGTTATTGAAAGATTGATGCAACATATTTAATTCGTAAAATATGTATAGGTCATTGTCATCGCATTTGCGACGAACATTTACCAAATCACTGTCGACTTTGTCAGAGAGCATAACGGTCATAACGGTCATATCTTCGCTCTTGCGACAAAATTTGACCAAATCAATTTTGACTTTGTCAAATAGTATAACGGTCAATATGGACTGTATCAAATAGTGTAATGGTCAATAGTTGGCATCGCTCTTGCGATGAATTCACACGTTCGTTGAAAGAGAGACGATCATCCACTATTTTCATGATCGTCGCAAAATAGACGAACATTTGATTTTGTCGAGAGAGCGACGAACATGGGCTGAATTTATAACAAAATTGAAAAATTGAACTTTTTCTCTTGAATTTTCCGACGAAAGGGTATTTTCGTCTCAAGTAGTCGTTGCAAATTTTTCAATATGTAGTAGTGACTTGTCGCTCCATATCCTTTATCTGCATTTTTCCTTCTTGCTTCCTCTGCTCCTTCACCTATGGTAGAGTGGTAGATACGAGTTGTTCCCAGAGGTGCTCAATCTCATGTCTGTATTGATCGATTGTCTACACAATCTGATCAATATTTTGCGTCGTTATGAGCTCTGCTGCCTGCCCACTCTTTGGAATTTTCTCATATGCTACTGACAATCCTTTTTCCATCCTTTCTACATGGTATTTCTCATATTTGGTCTCGATATTGACCTGCTCGAGTACCAATTCCAACCCATCATGACTGTCCTTTTTATGTTGCAATTCCACTGCGTTTGTGCATGTGTGTGAATGAACCTCCTATGCGACATTGACTTGTAGTTTATACAAGGCCTTGGTTGGTATCTGCATCATTACCAACTATATTTGGGCCAAATTCTTCATGGGTGTCTTCCCCATGATTTCATCCATGAGCAAAACATTGGGTGTGACATGAAATTTCAAGCTCGGTTGTGCTTTCAACTGGATCATGTCATGCTCGCTCGATCCAGCATCGGCTCTTGTCTGTGATGTTGATGGGACTGCTTCTATTCCTTTGTTGGGCCCCTGTGTTTATTTGAGTTGTTGGAGGAGTTTCCTCATGTCTTCCATCTCCTCCTGAATCTTGTCCCTTTGGCGTTGAGCATCATCAAAATCCTTCGTTGTGTGATCCTGGACCATTTGGGCCACAAGGTCAACATCGTTCTTCGTGATCGTGTATTCTAGTGGCATTTTGTGCACCTTAGATTTCTTGTGCACACTCCTTGTTTGTATGACTAAACTCTTGGTTTGGCCTTTCTCTTGCTGAGTAGTTCTTGATGTGGTTCCTTGTGTTGTCTTAGTCTATTTCTCCTGTACCTATGGTGCCTGGGTGTTGTTCTTCTTCCCCACCTGGGTTTCTTTCTTAGACACCCCCCCTTTTTTATATTGTGCCTTATTCTGACAAGTCCTTGGCTTCTTGGGAACTGTTATCTCTTATGTGGATGTTTGTTCCTGCCCTACCTCTGCCTCTATATCTGCAGGAATTTCTTGAGTCAGAACTGGAATCCTCCAGTCATCATTCCAATCCTTGATGGCCATCTCTATGTCATCCTCCTTGATGCAGTAGCATAGTTGTAGCCATTGATTGTCGGGGTCCTTTCGTTCTTGAATCCACATTGCATGCCTAGTCACTTTGAAGTTGGCTATGCCCTAATATTATGCGACCATTTCCTGTGTAACCCACCAAGTGCTAGCAATTCTCTCATGTAGGTCGGTATAATATCCTTTGAATATGGTTTCATTCTCCTTTCTGTTCTTGGGGTATAAAGCTCACCCCAACGATAGGTATCATGTTGCATGGAAAGGATTGGATCTTGTGACAAAGAATGAATACATAGGCTCCTTCCATCCAATCAAGGCAATTAGGATGAGTAGCCATGAATAGTTGTTGTGGGGTATTCTACTCTACGGACTAATAAGCTAGGGCTCAAAACTTATGCGCAGATCATGACCCTTAAGATTTAACTTTTAACCTTCTACCCAAAATCTCAACCCCTTTTCTCAGGCAAACACGGGAAGAATAAACCAACCTTTTTCCGACGGTTGAAGTAGATCCTCCGTTGAGCCGTTATCACCTTGCTGCTGCTTCTCCTTCCACAAAGCTTCCTGCAATCAAGACAATACTATGCATGCATGCTACTGATCTACTAAGGGGTTAGAGAGAAAACATAAATCAAATAACATAGATGAGATTCATGTATTCGGAACGGGAAAAGTATCTTTTTCATTAACTTCAATATGAATCAACTTACAATGATTTCTGAGGCCGGTCACCGTTCTACGATCCTGATCCTGGGCTCTTCCTCTTCTTTTTGTCCTCCAACTGCTGCTTCTTGAGTTTCTCCTAAAGCTTGAGGCAAGGCTAAAGGGTTGGGACAAAACTGGCTTGGCAATTTGGCAGAGTTTCTTTGCTATGATTTTTCCTCCCTTAAATATTACCCCTACCCCTCCTTTTATAGACTAGAAGGAGCTAGGGTTTTAGGTGAACTCTCGGCCATGCATGGCTGGGAGTTCTACTTAACTGACAAAAAGATCTTCATCCCGGCGGAAACTTCCCTGATTTTTTGCTTTGTTAGGTATCCGCAGGTTGTAGTGGGCCTGCTAGCAGGGCCCCCGCAGGCTGTAGTGGGCCTGCTAGTGGGGCCCGCGGGCTGTAGTGGGCCTGCCAGCAGATTCTTTTTTAAAAATGGAGTTTTTAGAAGAGTTGTTCAGCATGGCTTTGGCAATGAAGGGCAATGAGTTGACCTGATGCCAGGTAAGCAGGGGTAGTGCAATTTAGGGTTATAACAGATTCCCCCTAATGTGTGAGGTCAGAAGAGCATCTGATGGCCGAAATACATTACCAATTCTTTACCAATCTGTACTGATGTGCTGAATGAGTGAGCCCAGGAATCAGGAATCGGGAAGTGTCGTCTGCAAAAAATATCAAATGTCTCACCGAGGCGGGCATACCCATGCTCGGGATAAAATAGAACGCATGGCTACCAATCAAATACACTGTAGATCCATGTCATATAACTATATAAAGTGTAGCCGCGAAAAGTACACAGCGGAGCTACATCTCGAAATCCAAAAGATATACATGCAAAGTATCCATCTTCGTAGAAGCTGATAAGGTTTGATGGCTAGAGATGAGGACTTTAGAGCTCGAGCAACAACTTCAAAATCTTCAAAACTCGGGTAGGAGTGTAATATGAGTGTATGACTGCACTACCCAGAGGTCTTCGACGGCTCGTTGGGCATAGACAAAATTGATAATCTTGATGATCAGACTGAAGGCTTCAGTGATTTCGAACAAAGACTTGATTGAACGTTCAGGATGGCCGAGTATGCGGACAAGAGACATATTGCAGAGTGGCCGACTCAAGCTAAGTAACAAACTTCCCTTGGACAACAGCACGACAAGTGATAAGACTCAGGCAGCATATTTGTTAATCATAAGTCTACGAAGCAGGAGGCAACGCAAACTCTCCATATGTTTGGAAGAGTAACCAAACGGTGGAGGACACAACTCTATAACGAGCAAAG
>JASDQU010100248.1:101111-126390 GCA_032191745.1 Picea mariana | reverse complement strand
TCTTTTTGTCCTCCAACTGCTGCTGCATGAATTTCTCCTAAAGCTTGAGGCAAGGCTAAAGGGTTGGGACAAAACTGGCTTGGCAATTTGGCAGAGTTTCTTTGCTATGATTTTCCCCTTTTGAATAGTACCCCTACCCCTCCTTTTATAGGCTAGAAGGAGCTAGGGTTTTAGGCGAACTCTCGGCCATGCATGGCTGGGAGTTCTAGTTAACTGACAAAAACCTCTTCGTCCCGGCGGAAACTTCCCTGATTTTTTGCTTTGTTAGGTATCCGCAGGCTGTAGTGGGCCTGCTAGCGGGGCCCCCGCGGGCTGTAGTGGGCCTGCTAGCGAGGCCCGCGGGCTGTAGTGGGCCTGCCAGCGGATTCTTTTTTTTAAAAAGGAGTTTTTAGAAGAGTTGTTCAGCATGGCTTTGGCAATGAAGGGCAATGAGTTGACCTGATGCCAGGTAAGCAGGGGTAGTGCAATTTAGGGTTATAACACTCATGAATCTCCTGCAATTTCTGAAGAATTAAAAATTCATCTTCATCTAACATGCCCATCGCTAATGGAGGGAAAAGTCCAAGGAAATAAGCGATTTCAAGCAAACAAAAAAAAAAGGGTGGACGAGAAATCGACCTCTTATTCAGCAAATAAGGCAGGGTCGTTCATGCACGTCGACATCCCTTCTTCACTTCTTATTGGAAATATATGAGTCAATGCAATGCAAATGTAAGTCAAATGATGGATGAGAGTTTTAGTCCAGAGAATTTCTGTTGCTAGCAACCCGGCAAAAATATTTGATGGTGGATTTCAGAATTCCAAAGGTCAATCAATCACAAGAGCACGTCCATGATTGGATCAGGCAAGCCGCCAAACATATAGTTGGAGGATGCCAAGGTCGAGGCTAAGTCAAGCATCCACGCACGAGTCGACTTGGGCATCCATGCAAGTTTACCATGTGAGGGTTCTTACTACACCAGTCAAATATGCACCAGTTGACCTGGGTAAATCTACAAGAAACCCTTGCACACCAAAACGATGTAAATTGTTGGTCATATTCTAGTTAATTCGACTCAATCCACACTTCTTAGACACAAAATTCGGTCGATATTTTCATCATATCCAAGTAGGGTTTGTCAGTCAACGTCGAGTCGAACTTTTTAGAAAAGTTATATGCAGTTAACTTTCCATCTTAAGTCGACTCGAGTTCAATCAATGAGTAGAGAAGATGCTTCTCTTCCAGTCAACAGACAAATTAGATAAGCACCGGAACTTTTCTTCGCTAGTTGGGTGCAAGAGCTAGGGCATCAAATTGAGGCGGATCTAGTTCAACAGTCATTTCTTGTGAAAAACCAGTCAAGTTCACCATGTCGCTAGCACACAAGTCAAGATGGAAAACAAGTAAACAAGGTTTTATTCCATGGATCAATGGGAGGACAATGTCTGTTCGACACCATTATTCACGTACAAAAAACTCCACTTGATCAAAACGTGAACACATAAGTCGAGAAAGTCGATGATGAGAGCCTTTAACCACCAAGCGATAGAACAAACGAGCATGCAAACTCAAGAAACCCTAGCCAAATTAAAGCAGGTCCAACAGAGAGATCACGACAAGAATCTGGGAAAAACCCTGTAGATATCAATTGGAGAAACCCTAAGTCAATCCATATGGGCGGATTTAGTAAATGCTTGATAACCAATATCAAGCCATTGATAAATTCATAATGAGTTTAATATTTTCTCATTTGCATCTGAGTCTTCCTCTGCAATCCCAAGATCAAAGAACCAACAACTCTGATACCATGTTGGAACGGGGATTGAACAGAGAGAAGAACGGAACCAAGATTAGAGGTGGTGTCTAAAGACACCATAGCAATGAAGCACAAGTCTCTCAATGAGAGCGAGAGTAGATCTCCCGAGATCAATTGTGATCTAAGATGATAATAGATTCATCACAAGGATCATCTATAAATAGGTTTTGGTCATGGACCAAAACAATAAACTTGGGTGAAGCCGGTTGCACCTGTCCATGAAACACAGATCTAGGATCTTTAAGTGGACATGGTCAACCACCCACTTAGTCGGTCGTTGACCCAAAGACTTGGTTGACCCACACAACTGACAAGGTGAGGTTTATGATGGAACCACATGTTCCAACACGACTTGATATAGAATCGCGATAAGTGGCCTATCTCGCCACAATTAAAACAGGTAGGTGGTCTTCCTCCTCCCCTGACATATCCTCTTCTTCTTCAATATCCTCCTCTCTAGCCTACTTCAAATCCTCCATGCTATCTGCCCTTATTCTCCTCTTGGACCTGATAAGCATCTGCAACATGATCCTTCATTAGTTGTAGTGACCAACAATTGTTCACATCATGTCCCATGGATTTACAAAACTTGCAAAATGGAGTGTGTGTAGTCTTATGATAATTTTTCAATGTTGGGAAATGGAGAGGTATATGACCTCATTGTCTACAAATCACATACCACTCGGTATATTGCCTAGTTGAAAAATGGTTTGGAACGCTATTCGTTATGTAACTTCCTATCGCAAGGCACTCGTTCCTATGGTGACCTTCTGAACGACATATGGTACACTAGACATTCTCATGCACTACCTTAACCTTTTCCATGTCTTGTAGTTGCATAGTGAGGTTTGCGAGCTAATATTGTACTTGTGCCAACCCTGCTAACGTCTCACCACCTTCTGGTGTAGACTCTGAGTGCATTGCAATTTCCATGGCCTCCACCTGGGTCGTTACTTTCTACTAGGTGAGAGGGACTCTAATGTGTGGTAGGAATCCGACAACAGACCATTATTTGTGCTAGACATCTTGGACTTGAAATTTCACTCTATACAATAGAATCTTGAACCACTAGTCATAGTCCTACGTAGTTTCTCTGACTTGTTGCTTAATCTCTTTGATCTTGATTATAAACTGTGATTCTAACTTCATTTTTTGTAATTCTCTCAAGAGATCTTTATTTATCTCTATAAGGGACGTTGCTTGTGTTGGTTGTGGAGCCTGATTATCTTCTTGATTCATAGGTTTTTTGTTTTCAACTGTGTTTATACCCCATGAAGACTTTACACCTAGGAAGAATGTACACTCCTCCACGCGGGGTAGTGTCGAGGGGGGTTACCCCCTCTGCATGGTCCGGGGGCAACTGGGCCCCTAGCGGGGGTTCGGGGGCGAAGTCCCTGAAGGAAAAATTGCCTTGTAAATGTATATTGTAATTTCATAGTAAATCTGAACTGTTCATTATAAGGTCGCAGATCTAACGGTAGAAGTTATGTTAGGGTTTTTTTCCCTAGAAGGCAACCCTGTTTTAAGAGGGAAATGTATTATGGCTATGGATCATTGTGAATATTGTATTCTGAGTGAGGAGAGTGTGGGAAAAAAGAAGAGGAAGTTACAACGGGTGTGATGTAGGTTGTATCCCTTCATTTGTTGGATAATAATAAAGGAAGGACCTGGAAATTTCTTTGGTGGACGTAGCCCACACTGGGTGAACCACGTATATCTGTGTCTCTATTGTATTATGTATCTTCTGTGTTTTATTTCCGCATTTGTTTTATTTTATTGCTCTGCGATCTTGTTTTTCTAACAGCTTGTCCCGCAGGTGTAATATCCTTTTACTTCATGTACTATGTCATAGCTCTATCACTAAATGTGATTACTAGTTGCGCTATATTGGATGCCTCATCTATGATTATTTTCACATACCATATAGATTCACATGTGAACCAGTGTTTTTTTTATCATCTCTTCCCATCCCATGAAATGTAGGAATCCTAAGGGTTGATCCTAGCTAGTCATTCTCGATATAGAACTAGGTCTTCCTAACTAACTATTACCTTTTAAGATGGTACTAACACTATTTCTTGTGAAGCTTCGTTGACTTTGAATTCTACTTCACTTGTATCTTCTCCTTCTCTTACTTATACACTTTCTTCTTCAATTATTTCTTCTTGATTAGAAATGTGCAAGGGGGGTGGTTCAAAGAGGGGGTTCCTTCATACTCTCTCATCTTCTTAGGTGATGGATCCAAAAGAGCTCCCTATATCTAGCCTTGCAAGCCTCCTCATAATCGCCAAGGTCTCTACTCCTTGGAGGGCTCCATCGTTATTTTTTGTTATGTTGACACTACTACTATGTGCCCCATCTTACTCTAATGTGACTACATCTCTCACTATCCAAGGGGATTTGACCTTGTTTTCTTCGATCCTACTCCCACTACCTCCAATATCCTCTCTTGATACCTCAATCCTAATGTCGTGTCTCTTTGACAGCCTCTCTTCTTCTATGCTTCTCTTTGGCACTGATATTTCTCCCACACCCTTCAGGCGCAGTTTCTCTTCTCTTCGTCTTAGATCTTACTACTCATTGGTCACCCCTTGATTTATTTTCTTTGCTTCTTTGCTCGAATCTTCTTCTTCTATGCTCTTCTGGATCCATTCTCTCTCACCTAATTTCATCTTCATCCCCCATCTTTCCATCCCCCCCATTCCACACAGGGGGTTTACTCTACCATCCTATCGGGCTCCATGCATATCATCCCCTTCTATACAAATAGAATTTTGATCCACAAAGGGATTTCTTCCAACAACCTTCTTCTAGGGTCGACTGCAAACTTTCCTTCAGCGCTACTAAAAGATTCACTGCATTCAACAACAACCTCAACAATATACCCTTCTTTCACATGATCAAACCAGAAATCGATGGCTCTAGCTCACTTATTGTCAATAGATCTCAAACTATTCAACACTTCTTGGTCCCAAAGCAACGATTCTTGGGCTCTCCATACAGAGTTAATCTGTGTCTGCCTCTTTATCCATTCATGCAAAAAACAAGGAAACTCAACGAAGAAAATTTCATGCAGATCTGAATATATGTTGCTTTGTTTTCATCGTTCAAGGTGGATATGCAGATTCTTGGTCTCTCATCACGCAAACTAGTCCTCCTTCTCAACGATCCATGCTTCTATCTCTTTCCTGGAAGGTTTCCGCATCATGTCCTTCCATCAACATGCAACACAAAACCATCAAATCCCAGCAATGAAACCAATGGTTAGCTCGGGGTTTCAAACCCAAGGTTTGAAATGCTTCTCCAACAAATACCCCATTTGTGTTGGCATATTCAATATTCATGGACTAAATAAGGTTTCACCCGAGATGCGCTTGAGAATCACATGGACTAAATGCTTGTGTAGAACATGTTGGAATGTTACAAACAAGAAACACTTGACTACAAGCTATGCATTAGATCTTGTTCATTCATAGCATCATTCTACTCATTCATGACAGCATTGTACTAGTCGTGCACAACTTAAAATATCTAACAAGCATTCATTCAGAACACAACTCATGATAGAAGAGCAAGTGTGCATTTGGCATTAAATCATTAATCATGGGTAAACATTCATAAACATGGAGCGTAATAGCCTACGCTGAGACTCAATCAGATTAAACTAGAGACCTGAAACTCGAATCTCAATATACTTTCTCTCTCATGTTCTACTTACATCTCTACCACTACAATCACTCTTTAACAATGAATCCTCTTGTTAACCAAAAACCCAACAACCCTTACATATTCACATGCATTTCTTTTATCTCTACTAGATCATGGAAATCATAACAAACTTGCCAGCTCACTCAAACCTCGACCATGACCAGTCGGTTTGTTACAAAAATGGTTGTAATCATTACAGAAGATCTCAAGGATTTGGCAAGAATGCAAACTTTGCAAGTCCTTGCGCACAATATAAAACTAGTTGACACGTGTAGTAGAAAATTGGTTAGCACAGGTGTTGAATCTTGGTATTGCACGGTGCAAAACTCGTGGTGCGCAAGTAGTGTACAACTTGTGGCACACGCACGATATTTCCAAAACCTTAGGGTGCCAACAATATGTAGCAATCATCCTTTTCTCGGTAATAGCATGACATGTTCTCTCCATGATAAACCAAGGTTCTGGCTTCAAGGTAATGGCAGAGTAAATTTTCCTAAAGGAGAGAATTACCAAACTTAATAGATGACTTTGTATGGAGTATTTCATGTCATACAAGGGGTGTCAAATTGATTCCTAATGCTACTATACATTTCCAAGTTTTCATGGAATAATACACATTTTCATATAAATACATGCGATGACATTATTTATGCATGCCAACTTAGGAATAACTATTTTTTTCTCAATGCTTTCACTTATCACAATGGAACAAGCATGTTGTAGTTTACTTATAACATTCAATACAATAACCCACTTTATTAGAGCGTCCCTATCAATGCCTCAATTAGTAGATCAGTCAATGACACTAGGTTCTATGAACTTTGTTCATCGCCATGCCTAACCTACTTGCACTGACCTTGGTGGATCTCGTGCCTTAAGGATGTGGTAGAACGTACATGCTCTTCGGGGGAATTGAACTCTTATGGGGGGGATATCACTATTCTTACATGACCAACCACTCGAGTCCCCAATACTGAACTTATGACTTATTTAAAAAGCATATGTCTAAAATAATTAACATTCTCTAGTTGGGCCTTTTCCATAGGATCTGCATTGGGAATATGTACAATATATTTATAATATTTACATCACATGTGCATTATAACAAAGACCACATGAGTTGGAACTCAACATAATAACCATATCATCATTATATATTCATAATTGATTGATCATAATTCTAAGGGTCAAGATTGTGGTACTAGAAATGCAATGGTCAAAAATGTGAGGCACACATAGCACTACACATGCACACATATATGTGGCCCAAAGCCCACCTTCATGTTCTTTTTAAATCCTGCCAATTTTTTGGAAGTATGTCACCACATTTGATGACAAGTCTTTGCCACTAGCTACAAGTTACCCAAATGAATACTCCACGAAATCTCCTCAACCCTGGTGTGTTGAACCCCTCTAAAACTACAACTAATAACAGAGATAACATATATTGAAGGATGTAAAGTTGGGTAGGAAATTTTAACTATCTATCAAGATGGGGTTCTAAGTGTTACCATACCCAAGCAAAATTTAGAAAGGATAAGCAGCCATGGAATACCAGTGGGGCATCAAAAGTGGTTGAGATGTTATTTGGTGCCTTGTATCCACTCCAAGAATTGAAGTTGTGAGGGTTTAATGTCTCATTGACCGTTTAACAAAGTTTTGTTGATAACACTAAATAGATAAAGATAGAAGATGGTGATTGCTCTAAAAATCATGTCTCGTACTCTTCATCGTGGACTATATGATATAGAGGGAAAACCCCCCTATGTACTACACAAGGGTTCAACATGTAGGCAGATCTAACCGTCTAAAAGCCTCCTACTTTTTATAACTACCCCAAATAGACCCCACATTCATGCATGAAATACAAAGCGAAAAGATCTAGTAACTCTACCTTTTACTCTGCGTCCGGTGTCAATCCTTTCGCGTTTGATTGCTCCGCTGACTACAAGCCTCCTCCCAAGGCTTGTCTGCATTCACAAACAAATAAACATGGAACTACAAACATGCATCTCATATATGAATCATGGGTTAGATGTCAGTATAAAACATAAATCAAACATAAATATTTGACACATCATATTTCGGGACAGAAAAAGTATTCCTTTTATTGATATCATAATGTTTAACCTACAATGAGATCAGTGACTGCTCCGCAAACCTGGTCCGGGCTCCTCTTCACCAAGCTCCAATTGTGATTCCACGTATCTTTCTCCTCTCACACTTCTTCTAGGGAAATTGCATAGGCTTATGATGGAGGAAAAAGGCAAGAATGGGAAATTCTGATGCAAATCTCACAAGGTGGTTGCAATTATATGGGGCAAGGAGGGGATGTGAAATGGGAAGAGTTTCATTGTTCTTATGCTTATGTTTGGAATGAGACCCCAACACCTCCTTTTATATGACAAAAGGATGGTTATTCTGTTGGGTGACGGGCTATAAGCGGTGGGACAGTTGGAAAACTACCCAATAGCCCGTAATCTCAACGAATTCCTTGCAACTTTTGTGGGTATACGCAGGATGTAATGATGCAGCTAGCGTACGTATGTGAGCTGTAGTGGTGCAGCAAGCGTGTGTACGTGAGCAGTAGTGGTGCAGGGCACGCACATCTTCAAAAATAATGTTTTTAAGAAAAGCTGCTCAGTGATGGCTTGGCAAAAATAGCAAGAGGGCCAAATGCCAGGTATGCATGTACGGTGCAATTTAGGGTTATAACAGATGCCCCCTAATGTGTGAGGTCAGAAGAGCATCTGATGGCCGAAATACATTACAAAATCTTCACCAATGTACGAAGCGAGTGAATCYGGGACCAGAGTTCGRGAGGTGCCATCTGCAAAAATAACAATTGTCTCACCGAGGCGGGCATACCCATGCTCAGGATGAAATAAATCATGGTTGCCAATCAAATACACTATAGATCCATGTCATATAACTATATGAAGTGTAGCCGCGAGCAATACAMAACGGATCTACATATCAAAATCAAAGGTACACATGTATAGTATCCATCTTTAAGAAGCCAAATGACACCTGATGGCTAGAGATGAGGCCTTCAGAAGCTCAAGCAACAACTTCAAGATATTCAAAACTTGGATAGAAGAGTAATATGAGTGTACGACTTCACTACCCAAAGGTCTTCAACGGCTCGTCGGGGAACAGACAAGAGGATCTCGGTGATCAGGCAGAGAACTTCATTGATTTCGAACAAAGACTCGATTGGACATTTGGGATGGTCGGGCATGAGGATAAGAGACAAACTGCAAAAAKGCCAACTTAAGTTGGGTAAAACTTCCCTTGGACAATAGAACGACAAATGATCAGATTCAGGCAAAATGACATTGGCATAAGTTCACGATGCAGGAGGCAACGCAAACTCTCCATGTGTTTGGAAGAATAACCAAATGGAGGAGGACACAGCTCTATGTAGTGAGAACAACTTCCTAAGGTCGTATTAAATCCCAATGTTTGGCGACAAATGAAAGGATGTGCTTTGTCCAAGGGCAACTCAATGTGCTTCCATAAAAAGAAAAAACTTTTCCCGTCCTCTTTTTGGGGTATATTTGATTTTTTTGTGTGTTTTTCAATATTTTGAAGAGCTTGAAAAAAAATAAAAGAATGCTACGTTACAAAGGAAGAACAAGTGTCGCAAGCATACTAGTTCCAAGCGCAAGGAACACACTAATTCTCATAGCAAAGAGACATGTGCAGGAAAAGGACACTCGGGGAAAATTCCTCCATGGGTCAAGATCTCAGGTCGCAGAGACAAAGTGCTACAAAGCTTGCGTATAAGGCATGCTTCAAAGGTTCAGTTGAGAGCAACATGGAGCTGGCATTAGGCTAGAGATGCAGAGATGCAACTGTGATTGGCAAGACACGATAAAACCCCCTTCAATGTATTTTTCATGAGCCCAAAGAAGGTAAGATCGGTGGTTTTTACGTTTTGAGAGTCTGAAAAAACGTAAAAGAAGACTCCAATGGGGTACCTTTTTCGAAGGTAGTCTAGTCGGCTCGAAAAAGGGATCAACTAGCACCGAAAAGACGTCTACTCAAAACTATTTTAACGAGTGTGACATAGACAAGATCACTTGGCAATCTTTTCAATTTTAAGGAGTCTGAACAGAGCTTAACTATGGACTCACAACCTTTTTCTAGATTTAGTCTCCTTAGCCCGAAAAAGTATAAAATCTACTTAGGAGAACGCTCCCGGCGAGACGAATCTCCCGAGATGTACCTTTTTCCTCCTTAATATACAAGCCAGAAAAAGGGGTAAACTCATGCCCATAGATGTTTTTCTGAACCAATTTAATGAGTGTGAAAGAACAAGGTCACTCGGTGATCTTTTCAATTTTAAGGAGTCTGAAAAGAGATTAACTATGGACTCTGTAGGGGATGTTCTTTTGGACCAGTTTAACGAGTGTAAAGGAACAAGTTCACTCAACAATCTTTTCAATTTTAGGGAGTCTGAAAAGAGCTTAACTATGGACTCCATGGGGGTTCTTTTTTCGTAAATTTAGTCCCTCAGGCCCGAAAAAGGGTTAAACTTATACCTGAGAATACTCTTCTAGAGAACCGGAGTTCCTAGAGTATACATGTGTTCATACAATTGACCATCCAAACTGAAAAAGGGGTAAACTACTGCCGAACAGACATGCTTTCAAATTTTAGTTTGGCAAGCTTGAAGGACAACAAGATCGCTCGACAATCTTTTCATGTTTAAAGAGTCTGAAAAGGGCTTAAAAGAAGACTCGTTTTTTGGGAGTCCCAAGGGTAAGGCCAAGAGTGATGACATATCAGACATATGAGGCTCAAACTCGTAACCATAATAGGACTAACAAGGACTCCCGAGCCTAAAGTCATTAACGACGGCATGGACACCAAAATGCAACCAGGATCTACCTAGGGCATCCATGTGGAGGTAGGCTCTACCACTTAATTATGACACTTCTAAAGCAGAAATGACGGTTCCATGTCGCAAGTCGGTGGGATCGATCCTATGGCAAAGCGGAAAAGACAACAAGATGCAAAAAGTGGAGGTGGAATCCTAACTTAAATGCAAATATTTGGAAAAACGACTTTTACCAAAGAATCTTTAAAAGTAACCCATCTCTCAAAACGTTTTCCAAACCAAAAGTGAAGTGTATTGTAACATCCAATGAGAAACTCAAGAACCATGTTAAATGATTTTCAAGCTAGAAAAAATGACAAAAGGGTTCAAAAAAGTGGCAAAAAGTCTATAAATAGAAGCTGGCAGCTCATTTTCACCATTGTAAATTGAGAATTAACCAAAAAGCCAAAAACACCCCTTTGTGAGAATAGTTGATTCCGGGAGCTTCAAAGGATGAAACGAACTTCCGCTCGGACCAAGTAAGTACAAATTAACCCCTCTTGCATTTCCATACTTCCTTTTTTCATTAGTTTTAGGTTTTTTGGGGGGGCGCACTCCTAAAAAGGGGCGGCCTTGGGTGTACGCGAGCTCTCCAAGGACAGCACGCGTGCATACGCGACTGTGTCCAATACAACCCACGTACACCCTCAAAAAGGTAGAAAAATGAAAATACAAGATCTAACTTTGTCCATGAACTTGTCATTTGACAGGATGTATGTCCACTAGAGAGAGAGGGAGCACAAATACATAGATATCTTGGTCGATGAGGACCCTACAGCTATGGCCGCATTAAGACAATGCGGTTTATGGAAGTATTTTTTGTGTCCATTCATGAGGGCACAACCAAGGTTGTTGAATGCCTTGGTGGATTACTGGCACCCCGACGCTGAGGCGTTTATGCTTGAGGGGCGGTTGTTGACTCCAACAACTAAAGACATTTAATTTTTGACTGGCCTCTCGAGAAGAGGTAAACCAGTCAACTTGCGAGCTTCCCCCCCCCCCCAGGCCTCANTGTCGAGTTGATCGGGCTATATTGCAACACTGGCACTAAGAAAGTAGGTTCTTAAGTGTTGATCCACAAGATTACCAACCTATCACTGAAGGTGATAGTTTTACTTATTGGGCGGATCACTGGATCTGCGACCTTACATCAGGCTTCCCGAGCACACATGCATTGTGCAATGCAGTGCTTAAATGCACGAATCTTCGATTGGAGCACGACCATGCTTAAATGAATGAAGAGACAGCTCACCGAGTGTCACGGGCGGAGTGACAAGAACTTCAGATTCGGTACCATTTTATGCTCGTTCTTCTTTGAGAGGGTACCCAGTCTCAGTCCATGAGAGACTATGCAGGGGCATGTGGCCTCACTCCTAGCAGTGTGTAGATGGGCAACATTGCTGCCGTGACAAGGGGGAGGGAGGACTATAGAGGCCTTTGATGATACATTAAAAATTCACTGGTGGGCACGACAGATTCCAGTGAAAAAGGACTACCCCTATGTCGGGATCAACTTTTCCAGGGACCCAGACATGCCCGTACCTCTTGGAGATGAGCGAGGAGAGATGGGTACATTTACTTTTTAAAGTTATCTAATTTTTAATTTATTTTTATATATATCATTTTTATGTGAAACAGAGTATCTGGCAACTATTTATCTGTTTATGTACAGATGTGGGACCAGTGCGTCCAACAGACTTCGCAAGGAGCACGTGGCGTCCTCGACCAGAGGCAGTACCAGCAGTGGCCGCCGGACCARCAACAACAGGAGGGGGACCTCCAGCCGGAGAGGCTGAGAGAGTATTGAGACGGGTGGAGCGRAACCTCACCGTGCTCACTCATACAGTGCCCATGGTCGAGATCTAGGATCTCCTGCCATCTATGCAGCCTCATGTAGTTGGGGTGCCACGAACCTGGGTCCATCTTTTCTGGCACTTGGAAAACATTGTCGTTCTCTATGGTAGGGCGAACAGGCCTCGTGCTTAGCTTAGGATGGACCACTTACATTCTGAGGGCACATTTTGTATATTTTTGAAGGCATAATCCCCGCGATGTACACTGGATATATTGTTTTTTGAGGCACTTGCGCCCACCTATGTACTCTGAGACTTTTGATATGTGTGTGTGTGTGTGCGTGTGTGTGTATTTACATATTTTATGTCTTATGGATCACATTTTAACAATGTATGTACATGTGTATGTGTGTGCTTCTTTCTATGTGTCTGCAATATGCCAATCTAATACTTGATTAGCTAGAGTATCTGTCATTCGATTTAGTCTCCCAGGAACATGGATATACGTAATGTAATCAAAGCAACGTTCTAAGAGACGTACCCTAAGGAACCGTCGGTGTAGAGTAGGATCATAAGTGTGGTAAACCCCATTTAACTGGGACACAACCAGTTGTGCATCTAAGTAGACCCAGAGGTGAGAGATGCCATGGAACAAAGCATCACGAAGCAACTCTATCGTTGCGCTGTACTCGGTGACATTGTTTGCAGCATCACCTAAACAGATACCCCTAGAAGATAGCAACTAGCCCCGAGGTGTGAAGATCACCCAAGCTATGGAAGAAAGCCTCCGAGTGTGTCGGCTAGCGTCGTCCGCGAACACAACAAACACCTCTGATTCACTTGACATCTGCCACGGTGAAAAAGATGACATCAATAACAACGCGTCCATAAAACAAAAAGACAAAACAAACTAAATGTATAAGAACTATACATATGTACAAGAAGTCACCCAAGGCGACCCACCTACGTGTAATACTTCTTGAGGTAGAGCCCATTTCTAGGCTCCGCTAAAGCGTTCCCCTCAAAGTCAACGAGATGATAAGCACCCTTCTTTAGTACCTCCTTCACAATGAAAGGTCCGAACCACATGGGTTTGAACTTGGCTGCCGCCAAGGGATCCTTATCTTGGTCGTATACGAGGACAAGGTCGCCTTCGGAGAAAATCTGAGGATGAACAGACTGATCATACTGACACTTGACTCTTTTCTTGTGAGCCTCATTAGCCAAGGCTGCATCGCGTTGCTGCTCAAGATATAATAAGTGTTCCTCAAGCGGTGAAGTGTCTGGCAATAACTGTACTGCCAACTTTAGAGATGGGATCTGGCACTCTATTGGCCAGACTTCTTCCAGCCCGTAAATGAGTTGAAAGGTGAGAAACCGGTGGAAGTCTTTACAGATGTTCGGTAAGCCCACAATGTCGAGTACAACATTAAATGCCAATTTGACTTGGTCGAATTGACCGTTCACTGTAAAATAGTCTCGAGGGACTTATTCACAGCTTCCACCTGACCAATCGCTTGTGGGTAGTAAGGAGATGAATGCTCTTGCCTCAACCCAAGCTTTGACGTTAACTCAGACATCATTTTGTTCTGAAAGTGACTGCCATGGTCAGTGACAATCTCCTTCGGGATGTTGAACCTTGCTATTATCTGATTAAAAATAAAGAGAGGTGTTGTCTCGCCATCATTATTGAATGTTGGCATAGCCTCAACCCAGTTTGTGAAGTAGTCTACTGCTATGATGATATAATGATGCCCCATGGCTGAGGCCGGGTGGCATGTAGTAAAATCAATCCCCCACTTGGTGAAAGGACCGACAGTAATGACAAGAAACATGGGAGTGGGGTGTCCCTCATCTTCCGAGAGAAGATCTGACACGGGTGGCACTTCTTGACCGATTCAATGCAATCTTTGATTAACGTCGGCCAGAAGTAACCGCCTCGCAGAATATTTTGGGTTGTTGCTAACCCAGACAAATGACCACCACATGCTCCGGTGTGGCAGTCATTAAGAATGAGTTTCGCTTCTTCATGAGTGATGCACCGACGAAGGATGCAATCTACACCTCGACGATGTAAAGTGTCATCGAGTATGAGATAGTTTTTTTTTTATGGTGTATGCGTTGACGCTCATCACGAGAAGCAGAGATGGGCCACTTCAAAGTTTGGAGATAGACTAGTATATCTGCATACCAGGGGTCCAAAGATGAAATCAGAAAAAAATCTCCTTTAATCGTTGATTCTTTGGGCGTAACATCACCTGATTCGACCGGAAGTTCTGAGATAAGTTCTGCAAAGACCAGTGACTTTTTGGATTTCGCAGAAACAAAATCTAAGTCAAATTCCTGGAGGATAACGATCCATCTACTTATATTTCCACCGATGACGCGTCGTGTCAACACGTATTGAAACAGATTCACAATGGAAACGACGATGGTATTACGAAGCAGAATATAATGATAGAACCGTTGGACAACATGCTCTACTACCAACGCTAGCTTCTCAGCATGGGAGTAGTTGAGTTCTGGTCCAACCAGGCCTCGACTCATGTAATAAATCACATGCTCTTCAAGCAGATCATCCTATTGAACCAAGACCATACCGATGGGCAACTCTGCAGCGACCAAATATAATAAAAAATCTTTATTATAATTGGGAGGCTAGAGCAGAGGGGTAGATGTGAGGGTGCGTTTCAACGCTTCAAAAGAGCGTTGAGCGACTTTGTCCCAATGGAAAGGGACTCCCTTCTTCAGTAAACGCATGAACCCTTTAGTGATCTCGACATAGTTTGCGATAAAATGCCAAAGAAAATTCACTTTACCCTGTCAACTTTGAAGTTGAGGGACTGTGCATGGGGGAGGCAACTGAACTATCGCCTCAACCCTTCAGAGGATCAACCATGATCCTTGTTGTTGAAACTATGAAACCTAGCAAACGACCTGACGTCACACAGAAACTGCACTTGTTTGGATTCAAGCAAATCCTATAGTAGTGACATCGCTCAAAAATTAGTCAAAGGTGCATGGGATGATCAACTCTCTTACGATATCATGACGTTAAATCATTGAGATAAGCCTCGACTACGTGTCTTAGGTCATGGAAAGCAAAACACATGGCCCACTGAAAAGTGGCTCCAGCATTCTTCAGGCCAAAAGGAATCTTCCGATAAGCAAATGTACCCCATGGACAGATAAAAGTTATTTTATGTTGGTCCTCGAGCTTAATTTGTATCTGATTATATCTCGAAAAACCAACCATGAAAGAAAAGACCTCACAGCCCACACACTCATCAACGATTTGGTTGATGAACAGGGTGGGGAAATTATCCTTTGGACAGACCTTGTTCAAATCATGGAAGTTCATACATACACAAATCGTTCCGTGCTTTTTGTTGACCGGAACGGGATTTGACACCCATTAAGTCAACTGAACAGGGTAGATGAAACCGGCTTTGAGCAGTTTCTCTACTTCAGCCTTAATAGTTGTCACTTTTCGAGCAGTAACTGGATGAAGCTTCTATTGGACCGGCTTGGCGTCAGGATAGGTCGTTATTTCATGTTCGACGATTCTTGGATCAATTCTTGGCATTTACTCGTAAGACAAGGAAAAACGTTGTGGAATTCCTTAAATAAATCTGGGTAGATTTGAATCTCCTCGGAGAGCAATCCACTCCGATGAAAACATTCTCCACGACGCCATGGATTCTAGAGTTGTCAATAGGTATCGTTTTAGCGATGGTTTCCATTTTACCCTTTGCATAAACTGCGTGTGTAGCCAGGGGATTAATGGGAATAGACCTATCTCCAGTCATAGTCAACACGAATTCTCCTACCTCTATTCTTGTTAACTTTGGGAGGAAGTAATATCTATGATGAAGATCGTCCCGGGGTCTGTCCGGACCAGTCAATGACTCTATAATCGCCTCGTCAGAGGACAAGACCAAGTCTAAAGAATCTGTAGTGGCAAGAGAATCTTGAGCCCAAATAGGCTCGAGGACTAGATCTAACTCCGGTGCAGGATTCGAATTGGGGTCGGCCGAAGCTTGCTGGACAATAGAGTACGCAACTTCTGTCATGGACAAGAGCATGGACATGCCAGGATTCCCTATCCCTTCCATCGAAGTCGATGGGGAAGGAAGAGTCCACATATCGATAAAGTAAGTCGTACAGAATGACAACACTTGAAAAATCTCAGCCCTAGGCTGGTCGACGACAACCGATATGATCTTAACATCGCCCAAAGGAGGCAGTTAATCGAATGTACCCATCAAAGGTGGGCACAAACCAACTCGCACATTGACGATGTCGAGTTGTGGGTTTTCAATCATCGGGACCGTGGATGCCCCCGATGAAGGGTCAGGCTTGGAGAAGGACAATTGATCAATGGTCACGATTCAATCCTCATGTGGAAACAACAAGACCCGAAAAACCGTGGCAACCCTTGCATGCATGATATATGGCCAACTCCTTCCTAGCAGCAAGTTGTAGTCGAGAGGCGCATCAACCACTTCAACTTCGACGCACACGGTCTTCCCTCGCAACTGCACGAGGAAAGAAGGGATGATTCCATGTGGTCTGAAAGAATGACCATAGAAAGTAGTAAGGAGTGTAGGTGACGGAGACAAAACAGGTTGTCCAATGGCCTTCCAACACTCCAATGACATCACGCATGTCGAGGCACCCTCATCAACCATCGTGCGAAAAATATTCCGAGTAAAAGATTTCATGGGGTGAGCCACCTACTATCTAAAACGCAACGTGGTATGGGAGACGAGGCTTCAAGTCGATCGTATCAAGCATGATCGTTCCTGGATTACAGGTCTCAGCGGATCCTAAGGCAGCTAGCAGAGCCTTTCTCTATGAAGGGCAGCTCTGGAGGACCTCCAAAGCAGACATCATGAAAGGGGTTTGTGACAAATCCTCCACCACAGAGTAGTTTTGGGCGGCCCTTGCGTTCAGATTGTGCGAAGCTTTCTTTAATGCTCCTTTCAGGATGCATGTCATTGTTTCGTCCATGGTCTTCTCAATCTAGAGAGGAACTGATGGGTTTTCAGCTTCTTTACCCTTTTCAGCAGTGTTTGGCATTCCGTAATCATGTGCCCTAGTAGCTATGTGAGTGTCACCCTTCAACATATAAACGTTCATGGCCGAGGGGTTACTAGAAGATGGAGGGGGTCCCTGATTGCCCCCATCCGTGCTCGAACAGGCTTGAGTCAAAATTTTCCCATGTGGAAATGGGTTCGTTAACACAAGAGGTTGTTGTTGTGCCAATAACTTTTGGGCCTCCGCAAGCCGAGGGCACAGGTGAGTCGGGTGGTCTTCCATGCAAAGGTTACATGGATACTTCGACTTTATTTTCTTTGTGTTTCCCCCTCCAACATTGTTGGTGGGTTTCTTATCCCCCTTTCCCTTCTTGTTTCGTTGTTTTTTCTTTCCGTCAGGCTGCTGGTTGGCCTCCGGGTTTGTCGACTGCACACTGTGTACATCCAACGTCTGGGTAGGGGGAGCAGTCGAAATAGAGGTCTGGCTAGCCGCTATCTGTTGTATCGACAATTATTGTAATTGATTCAACAACTGATCAGTGGGCTTTGCTTGTGCTGAACCAACTATGCCATCAACATGTGGTCCAAACTTGTGTCTGGTCTTGTCAAGGATAGACCGTGGCGCATCTGGAAAAACCTCGTAAAGTAAACTAGACTGAGAGTATATCAGTTCAAGCTGTTGAGCTCTCATTATCAACTCTTCCTCGGAAAAGACCTCCGACGTTGCAACATCCTTGGATAACTAGGGTACCAAAAACTTAAGGAACCACTCCAGTAGGAATGCTGGTGGAACCGATACTTTTTTCAAACTCTTTCGACACCGCCACTCTCGGATGTGATCCGAGATATGATCGGCCTTCGTCTGCTCAAATTTGGCCAGCAATTCAGTGCCAGCATCATATCTCACATGTAGTTGGAAATGGTTGAGAAAAACCATTGCCAATTCGCTAAAGCAAGAGTATCTTGAGCGGTCGAGCTCGATGTACCATTTCGCGGCACTCCCGATGAGACTGCGTTGAAATAGACGCAACTGAACAGAGTCGTCTCTCAGATAGTTCGATGAGCACCATAGGTGAAACGTGGTCACATGATCGCCTGGATCCTCGTTAGGCTTACCTTCGAACTTTGGAATGTCTAGGGGCAACTTTGTCGGCATGAGAGGCCAACGCGGATCGTGACAGATTGGGTCGTTTAACAATCTTGACAAGTCTAGCAAATGCAATGTCGCCATAAATGGTAGTTTGGGCTATTGACTATGTACAGGAGGAAAGGAGCCTGGAATTTGGCTGGCACCAGGTTGCCAGGAAAATTTAGGCTATTGTCTAGGATTCTGGTAAAAGCCATGGCCTTGGCCAGCATTCGGATATTGCGCTTATTGAGACGTCATCGACTAACTCCCGTAGTTGTATGTTGAGGGCTGAGAAGGGATTGCTCCCGACAGTGTGTTCCAAAGGTTTTGGAAAGGGTTGCTCCTTACCGATCCAATAGACATAGGTACTGAGCCTTGCTCGGGGTTCCATTAACCATGAAGGGGTTGCCCTCGATCGGCATCCCTGACTAGGGAACTAATCCCTGCCACGGATTCCAGAGTCTTTGTGAGGAGGAGACTCATGTGTTTTACCCCTATGTAGGAATAGTACCCTCCACAGGATTTTTTGGTCCAAAACTAGGGTTTCCCCCAGCCGAGACAACAGCTGATGAGAATGCGTTGAACAAAGAGAATGACATTGAATCCATCGACGTGGTGTAGGAAGAAGGTCCTTGACTACCTGCTTTGAACAAGCTGTAGTTCATGTTTGGCCAGATGGGTTGTTGAGAAGCACCGCCGAGCAAGGGGAACGAAGGAGGTATGTGACCCCCGCCATAAGGCAAAACATTATAGGGGGCTGAGGTGCCCCCCATGGACCCTTGCAGAGGAGCGTTTGACCTTCGTGCCCTCAGACGCATGGTTTGTAGGGTGGAGTAGGTGAGGACCGAGTTCGTATCAAAGTCGGGCATCCTGTATGAAAACGGAGGACACGTCGCACTCTGTGTGAATGGTGCAGTGATCGCCGCCATAAACGAAATCAGACCACTACCTGAAGTAGAGGCGGTCGAGACCATAGTGGTCCGAACCTGCGAAGGTGAGTTGGGAGGCAGGACGACCCCAATTGTGGCAGTCGTAGAGGGAGTGTGAGGACTCCCTGATGAAGTAGCAACATTTTCTTTCATCGCCGCTTGCAGGACTATATGATGCTCGTGATGTGTTTCCCTCGGGGGGTGACCTGTATCAAAAGTGGCGTTGACAAGTTAGTGATCGGAGGGTTATACGGACCGAGAGCTTCCGCTCCAAGGTCACAAATAGTCGGTTCCTCCGGAATTGAATGCTCTCCTCTCGAAGCTGGCTTGGGCACAGTTTCCTGCAGCCCGATCGCCTCAAATGATCCTTGTTGGTCAAGTCTTTGTCGTAACGGTGGCGGTGGTGGCTCCAATGTAACCGGCGGGAGGCCCAGAAGCCTTCGCGACCGGCGAGGCTCTTGATATTCCACTGTGTGAGAAGATCAACAACATAGTAAGGCTTTTTCTAACATTGAATACCAAGCACACACTAGAAAAGTTCCTATGAGATAAAGCAGGCAAACCACTAACTAATTAGAAGAACAGTTACGCCAACCAACACTAGAGCAACTTACCAGTGCAAGTGCAACTCGAACACAGAAGCACCCTCCGGGTATACTCTGCAAAGCGTGGTCCGACGTCTGCCCTAGGTACCGCGGTATACCCCCGTAGTCACCTTTGTAAGTCCCTAAAATAAAGGCAACTAGGTTGTCAGCTCGCGAACAATCACCAGGCGGGTACAGTCGATAGTCGGGTGGACCACAATGAGCAGGGTAACTAAACTTGAAACCTACCGAGGGTATCGAAAGCAAGTGGTCCGGAAGACAATTGAGGACCTCGAATGGATTTGAGATCCATGAAGCTCCGTGGCAAATGTGACCAACAGTATCCCATGACAAGTCAACAATATGCGTTCCCCACTACGCTTGGTTCGGCTTTGGAGGGGTTATCTTTGCTACCTTTCCGCACGGGACCTCATGTTTAGCCCCAGTGTTAGAGGGGGGTCCCATATAACTTTCACGTTTACTGGATTTTTTACACTCCCTAGCATTGACTCGTATGTTTGTTTTATAAGCCTTGAAGAGTTTCCTCTCCAACCTAAATCAAGGCTCTAGCCTAGACTAGTTGATGGACCCTACAAACATAAAGTCTAGTTTATTTTAACTTAGCATTAATTTTAGATGGCTTGTTTTAAGTCAAGGAAACGAAAAATGACACTAGTGCTGTGTTTTGAGAGACAAAGAAGGAGAAGCAAACAAAAATGAAAGCAAAATTACTTCTTTTTCTTTTGACAAATAAAGATTTGTAACTAACTCTTTAACTAACTTTTCGTAACTACTTTTTCTAAGATCTTTTAAAGGAAAAACCTAAAACAATATTTTGCTCGACTACGAGCTACTTATGTTCTAAGCAATCAGTAAAGAACTTAAAGAAAATAACTCTTTCTCCTAACAAGGAAAATAATCAACCTAACTACTTAACCAAACAAAGAAATGAAAACTTTTTCTATTTTTTTTTATGCTTCAAACAAGAAACTTGAAAATGAATTCTTTTTCTTTTTCTTTAAAGCAAGCAAAAGGGGAAAAAGTGAAGACAAGACAAGACCAAAAACTGACTTCTGGCCCACTGCAGATCGTAGGGAGTCACTGACGATACCAAACAGGCTGATCAGAAAAGACTCACAGACTCGTCTAAAACGCTTTCAAAGAAAACACAAGAAATCTTTAAAAGATAAAGAAACTGATGTCAAACCCAGGCTAAAGACTGTAACAACAGAGACCAGTACTTGATCAAGAAACCCCTGAGAAGTGTGACTTCAATCAGGGAAGAGGTTGATTGCCTCTTCTAAAAGAAAAAGTTTCTTGACACACGCACGCTACTGACACTTCAGCAGCCTGTGTATGTACCCAGGTTGTCTACAAGCAGGGCACGTATGTACGCATGCAAACCCATTGTAGGCCGCGTACACCTCTGTAACTTCTCAAAAAAAGAAAACTAACAGGTAGGCTGACATGGCAGGGAGTACTGGTATGGAAGACCAGAATCCCTTAAAGACTCAGCAACTTACAGAAAGAAACTCAAAAGGTAAAAACCAATCAAACACCCATAAAACCCCCTAAAACCCTAGAGGTTTCCCTAGTATGGTCGCCAATTCTGCTATAGCGTGGAAACCCCCCTATGGACTACACTAGGGTTCAACATGTAGGCAGATCTAACCGTCTAAAAGTATCCTACTTTTTATAACTACCCCAAATAGACCCCACATTCATGCATGAAATACAAAGTGAAAAGATCTGGTAACTCTACCTTTTACTCTGCGTCCGGTATCGATCCTTTCGCGTTCGATTGCTCCGCTGACTACAAGCCTCCTCCCAAGGTTGGCCTACATTCACAAACAAATAAACAGGGAACTACAAACATGCATCTCATATATGAATCATGGGTTATATGTCAGTATAAAACATAAATCAAACATAAAGATTTGACACATCATATTTCGAGACAAAAAATGTATTCCTTTTATTGATATCATAATGTTTGCTTACAATGAGATCGGCGACTGCTCCGCGAACCTGGTTCGGGCTCCTCTTCACCAAGCTCCAACTGCGCTTCCATGTATCTTTCTCCTCTCACACTTCTTATAGGGAAATGGCATAGGCTTATGATGGAGGAAAAAGGCAAGAATGGGAAATTATGATGCAAATCTCACAAGGTGGCTGCAATTATATGGGGCAAGGAGGCGATGTGAAACGGGCAGAGTTTCACTGTTCTTATGCTTATGTTTGGAATGAGACCCCAACACCTCCTTTTATATGACAAAAGGATGGTTATTTGGTTCGGTGACGGGCTATAGGCGGTGGGACAGTTGGAAAACTACCCAATAGCCCGTAATCTCAACGAAATCCTTGCAACTTTTGTGGGCATACACGGGTTGTAATGATGCAGCTAGCATACGTACGCGAGTTGTAGAGATGCAACAAGCATGTGTATGTGGGGAGTAGTTGTGCAAGGCACGTACGTCTTCAAAAATAGTGTTTTTAAGAAGAGTTGCTCAGTGATGGCTTGGCAAAAATAGCAAGTAAGAGGACCAAATGCCAGGTATGCATGTATGGTGCAATTTAGGGTTATAACACTATAAGGTTTAAAATAGATACTAGGATAGTTGAGGCATTCTACCAGATACATTTTAACTGTCATGCTTTGATTCTCCACAATCATGTCAAGTGTTGAAGGGTGAAGGAAGCCCACCAAATGTTTGTCAAAATGTCTAAAATGATTTTTTTGATATCAATTACACAAGTCGACGGATACGCTCATCGAGGGCATGATAGGAAATCCTGGGTCCTTGAATTCACCCTACACTAGCTTGGTCTTCATGTAAGAGGTGATGTGCTTATATTTATGAAATTCCTTTTCGAGGAAAATATTACCCTAGAGATGACAAGCTTCAACACCAATTACAACATGGACTCTAAGATTCAAGATAAGCAGGGGATCCTTCTCAACCAATGGAGGTTAATATTTGTCAACATGCAATGGGAAGATGGGTATACTTTCACTAATTATAATATGGAAGGAATCAAACTTTCACTTGATGCTCCATCTCCATGGAGGCTCTCATGTGTCTCTAATACTCCAAATGTCTCTTCCTCCTAAGGATTTTCCAAGGGTAAAAGTTTGATCCTTTCTCTTGCAAAGATGCATTTCAAAGTAGATCATCTTCCCCATTGAAACAAAAGACATCACAATCATGCTCTTTCATTGTAGAGAATGTATATTGCGCTTATTAGTTACATATCCATTCAAATATGATCAATGAGTTCAACAATGAATATAAACAAAATGCTTTGATCTATAAATTCATGGGTTTTAGCCATCATCTACAACAATCAAGATTTTTGTTTTCCAATTGGAATTTAGAATGCATTGTAAGATTTTGTTCCAGAGGTTTCCTTTTTGCAATTTTAGCAAACCTAAAATTGTAGAAGGGTCAAGGAGGATAGACCATGGTTTTAGGACAAAGTTGATCTCTTCTTCAACCATGGTTCCCTAATTTTAACCCATCTTCAATGTCCATCTCTTCAACCCTAAATTACGTAAGAATGCCCAATCTCCCCATCTTGTTTTGGAAATAGACAATCCTCAAGGGAATTAAATACACCTCAGGGAAATGCATAAAAATAGATATAAGCTAAGAGAAGAAAGATATATTCTAATGTACCAAAGTCCATGTAAAACTTGACTTGAGAAAAGGTCCACTGTATGAGATCATGTTGGATTGTGAAGATTTTAATTGGACCTAGAAACTAAGTTATGAGAATAATGCCTCCATGTGTAGACTATGTTTAGAAACATGCAATGTGAAAGAAGCCTACTCGAAGGAAAAATTTTATCCATCCCAAAAAAGGAAAAAATAACAAACCTAATGAATGACATGATTTGTTGAAGAATCTCGGGGGAAATAATGCAGATGAATTCAATCTTTGTATCTTAGGTGAAAGAACTTATCACACCCTCTAAGGGGCTTGTTGTTGAAAGAGACACAAACACAACTAAAGAGTCTCTGCATGAATGTCCTTTTAAGGGGATGAAGAGGATACATGAATTAGATAATTTGGACCAAGAAAATGAGTCATTGCCTTTGCCCAATTCCTATAGTGCAATGCAATAACACTATTTGTATCTTTAGAAGCCTCTAATAAATCAACATGATGGATATAAAGAAGAAAGAAAAAAAAGGGAAAAAATGGCAGTGTTACAACTTGAAAGATCCCCAACTAGGATAAGAAGGTTGTCCTTTCACAAATATATCAAAATAGTTAGACCCTAGATCTGAGTTTGTAGAAGATCAATCATTAAACACCAAACCTGAAGAAAAATAAATGTAATTGTATATTTTTCTATCAATAATAAAATTAGCACTCTCTCTAAAAAAATGTAATTGTAATTTTTTTTTATCAATAATAAAATTATCTCTCATATTTAAAAAAAAAAAATTTGCATTTCTTATAAAATTTGATAGCATCAATCTATATTAGATATAAAACCAATACTTATGTAAGGATATTAATATGTTTTTACATATATGTAGTAAGTTATTGATATATAAATTTATCATGTTTTATTAGGTTTTCGAGGAGGGAACTTATGTTTTAATCTTTCATTGCTATGAGGGATAAATTTAATTCATAATATGCTCAGATTTGCGTAAATTACATTCGTGCTTTATGTGTTATAGAAATAAATGCATCCTTATCTTGTAGATGCCACAATGGCATGCCACGTGGAACCTCTCCACACACATTATCAACTTTACCCACTGCCATGTATTTATTGTACATGTGCTAACATTAGCTTATAGATGTTATTGCATAAATAACATGTACCCTCACTATACTATAAACGATATATATACTCATTTGGATAGCTTGGAGTCTCACTACCTGCACTAAGAGTTCTCAAAGCCAAATGCACAAATAAATTATTGTTTTTTGCACCCATTTACCCAAATATGGTTATAAAATTCTTGGGTCGTGTTGCTTTATTGAATCTATGGCATTGATACATATTGGGTTTGTAATAGGTATGTGTGGGTTATTATTCTTTTATATTGAAAATATTCAAAGATAATATTGGGTCATTAATACATCTTGGGTTTGTAATAGGTATGTGTGGGTTATGATTTTTATCTTGAAAATATTCAAAGTTCATGTGGGGTTATTGATACATCTTGGGTTTTTAATAGGTATGTGTGGGTTATGATTTTTATCTTGAAAGTATTCAAAGATAATATGGGGTGGATTTGGAGTTGGATTTGAAATACATTTTGGATTTGTAATATGTGTGGGGTTATGACTTCTGTCTTGACAACCCTAAAAATTGTATGGGGTGGGCTTCAATTTGTAATATGGTGTAATATGGATTGGGCTTCAATTTTTAATATGGGGTGGATTTTATATA
>JASDQU010100248.1:81269-98311 GCA_032191745.1 Picea mariana | reverse complement strand
TGACGTGGCAATGATGTTATTTTTGATGTTGATAATGTCACCTAACTGACACTTGGCTAAATCTTTCATCTGTCACATGGTAGGCGCCATGTCAGCAAATGTCGATGTGTATAGTGCCATGAGGCTACAATAACCTTCTTATGGTTTTGTAGCAACATGAAAGGTTCCACAACACATTTTCATCAATTGGTAGGGCCCCCACATTAACTTGTATCATTTTGTAGTTGGTTGTTGTGTTCTACAACAACACTCGTACACTATGTCTGCAAGTTTACGAAACTTGAATAAGTAATTGCAAGGTGATTTGAACATGTAAAATGTCAATATTATCGATTTTATAGGAACTGAGATTAGCCTTAAGTGATTTTTACTTTACATAAGCATTCATGTTGTAGTGAGAGTCCTTGATCCAGGTGGATATCAGTGGCCACCCACCTCTTCCATCTAACTCACATACAACTTTCATCTTGTCAGTTAAAGTTTTTATCTTGGAAGTTTTTTTCTAGCTTTTCAGGTCCTAAACGTTCGGGGCNCCCAAAGTCACTATATAGACTAATTCAAAGTGTGAAAACATAATGTGTAGTCCTTGGATAGACCTTTCCAATGGGCTATTGTGCGCCTAAAATGAAGATCGTATGCAAAAGTTACGACCTTGGGAAGTTGATGTACCAACTTACCCCATCGGGGCCCACATGACTTTTGGCGCTTCATCTCCTAGGGTTAGGTTTTTGGATGTCTTGGGTTTTATGTTTACTCATTGGTGCTAAAAATACCTTGAGGCCTCATTGTAATGTGCTCATAAGAATGCGTGTAGCCGCCACATCTCTTCTCATAGATTAACTACCACCATTCGAGCAAGATTGTTTTCATTCTGCATTTTACAGTTTCCACTGATTTCTTATTTAATAGAAGTTAAGTTCCACTATATCTCTATTATTGTTCTTTATATATTTTTGTTAATGTTATAGATTTGTGTTTAATTTCATTTCGCTCATAAATCTGGATCAGTGGTATCATAGTGGTTTGCTCTTCATTTGTTTCTTTGTGCATGTCCCCGACGAGGTCAGGGTATAAGCAATTGGGACTTGAACCAGTTGAGCCTTTGCAAGATCGGCCTCAACGAACACGACGACCACCCATGGGGGAAGAAAAAAGAGATGATAGGGTAGGGGATCCCTTTAAACTATTGCTTGAGGAAGCCCTCTTGTGACAAAGGACAAAGATGATGGATAATTTTGCGCAAATCCTTCGACGGCTGCCAACAGGTGATGCATCTACCTCAAGCAGAGGTGTCGCCCCCTTCAAGGTATAGATCAATTTTTATATTCCTATATTTGAAGGTCAAATATATGCGGATGCTATAGACAAAAGGTTAAACCTTGTAGAAGGGTAATTTTCTGTCCACAATTTTTTTGATAGAGAAAAGATTACATTTGCGCTCCTCAAGATCGTCCTCCATGTCAAAGATTGGTGGGAGACTTTCTGTGAGAAACATGAAACAAAAGGATCTACATTATTTGTAGTTGCACCCATTTGGGGTTCCTTCTGGGATGTTATTAAGGAACAATACTACCCTGTTGGAAGTTATGATGACTTATATACAATATGGACCACATTGTGGCAGGATGGGGCCAAACAGTGCCAGAGTTCACCAATGTCTTCCATACCTTGCACACCAAGCTGGGTATCAAAGACTCTGAGCGACATCTAGTGCTCAAGTACCACGATGATATTCATAGATACATCCAGACATAAATGGAGTTTCTAGACATTTCATCCTTGGGTGCGACCTATCGATATGTTGTCAAAATCGAGCAGAAGCTTAAACAGAAGACGCGACAGTTTGGGTCTGCAAACCCCTCACAGAAGAAGTAGGGAAAAGGCGGCCCCAACCCGCAGAACAAAGGGAAGAGCAAGGACGGACATTGTCAGGACAACCAGTCCAAATTGCAAACAAAGAAGGACAATGGGAAGACACAGAAAGACATTGGGAAATGGTGCGAGTTTCATAAGAGCCCCGGGCATAAAACCACTGAATATCGCTCAAAGCAATCATTGGTGGCCGAAGTGAAAGCCTTTGAATCATATGAAAGCTCCAACTATGAGTCAAAACCAAAAAAAGGGAGACAGATCAGTGAAGCGGAACCAAGTGCCACCGTTGCTACCACCACCAAGGTCCACCCTAACGAACCTGATGAATGAGATGAAGGTGAGCACCTCTTTCATTCATAAATGTGGGTGAAGGGTACTCTGTTGCACTTCATCGTCTATAGCAGTAGCCAGAAGAACCTCATCTCAACAGAGGTCGTCAAGCAGTTGGATCTGCCGACAACACCACACCTGTAGTCATACACCATTGAATGGCTCCACCAAGGGAGCAATCTCCACGTCAGCCAACATTGTCACCTGGCTTATGGCATCAAGCCCTTCAAAGATGAGGTATTGTGTGATGTCGCCCCCCTTGAAGTTTGTGATGTTCTTTTGGTCCAACCTTATTTATGGAAACATCATGTTGTATATGAGTATAGGCCTCATAATGTTATTATTACTTTGGACAAGAAATTATACAGGATACCCAAGGTAGTCCCATCTACCGCCATTTCCTTGATCTCTGCCATGCAATGCAGGAAGGTCATCTCTCAGGCTAGAAAGTTTGTCTTCTTCGTGATTCACGTTGAAAGTGAGTGAAAGGTCGCAACCACATCCATGGCATCCAAGATAGTTCTTTCCACACAATAGAAGCAAGTGGATAATGTTGTGGAAGAATACAAAGACATTTTCTCCTCGCCCATTGGGGTACCTCTGTACTGTCAGTTCAAGCACTCAATCGATCTAACCCCCGATGCACCGCTACCCAATGGGCTAGTCTATCGCTGCTCTCTGTCAGAAAATGAGGAAATCAAGCACCAAATCCAAGAGTTGCTTGAAAAGGGGCACATTCGCCCAAGCTCATCACCTTGTGGAAGCCCAATCATGCTTGTGCAAAAGAAAGATGGGTCTTGGCGACTTTGAATTGATTATCGAGCCCCAAATAAGATCACAGTCAGTAACTGATACCCAATTCCCCGAATCGAGGATCTCCTTGACCAGCTCAAGGGGGACAAATACTTCAGGAAGATTGTTCTGAAGTCTATCTACCTTCAGGTCCCAATAGAGGAGACCGATGTATGGAAGACTACCTTCAAGTCCGAAGAAGGTCTTTTTGAATGGTTGGTCATGCCCTTTGGCTTGACAAATGCCCAAACAACTTTCATGAGGATGATTGACGACATCTTGTAGCATTTCACCAATTCTTTTGTGGTGGTGTATTTGGATGACATCCTCAACTTCAAGAAGAATTAGGCGGAACACTTGTAGCAAATTCAACAGGTTCTGCACACTCTGTGGCAACACAAGTTATATGCAAATTTGGAAAAATGCTCCTTCGGCGTGCATATGGTCCAATACCTAGGCTACATTGTTGATGAGCATGGGGTGCATGTCGATCCAGCCAAGATCTAGGTCATTCATGACTAGCAAGCCCCGACCACACTCACTGAGCTTTGGAACTTCTTAGGCCTTGCCAATTTCTATCGCAGGTTCATGTTGGAATTCTCCCACATTACATGGGCCCTTAGCCAAGTTACGAAGGGTGGTGGCAAGGAAAAATTCATGTGGGTCTAGTCGCAACATAAAGCATTCAATGATTTGAAGCAATGCTTGTGCTCAACCCTGATACTCTCATTACTCGACCTGCAACAACCTTTTAAGATCAAGACAGATGCTTTCGACTATGTTGTGGGCGCAGTTCTCGCTAAGCATGGACATCCTGTGGCCTATCATAGTGAGACACTATCAGATATTGTCCGTAAGTACCCCACTTACGACAAACAAATGTACTTCATTGTACAAACATGTTGCCAATGGAGGCATTACATTCTCAGGAAGGAGACAATCATCCACACTAATCATAAGCCTCTCCAGTTCATGCAGACACAAGGCAAATTGCAGAATGGCCATCATCAGAAGTGGTCCACATACTTGCAACAGTTCCATCTCAACATCAAGTATAAGATAAGGAGCATCAATTGCATCATTGACTGCCTCAACTGACCTCCAATTGCCGCACTAACCATGGTGCTACACTCTTGCAGACATGAGACCTCCAAATGGCCCCAACTCTAGGAGTGAGATACTCGCTTCACCACTACCGATCAGATGTTGGGCACAAACACAATTGTCACTGATTTTCATCTGCAGGACGGGTTGTTGTGCCATTTGGGCCATCTATGTGTTCCATCAAGCGAGCGAGTGAAGCTAATTTGGGAATCTCACTATAGTCGGGGTGGTAGGACACTTCGATATAGACAATACAGTGGCAGTGTTGCAACAACATTTCTATTGGCCAAAACTTTGACAGGATGTCAGCAAGTATATCAGGTCCTGCACGGCCTGCGACATTGCCAAACTGACCATTAAGAAACAATACATGTACACCCCTCTGCCTACTCTCGAAAAGCCCTGGGAATCCATCTCAATGGACTACATGTCAGGCGTTCCTTCTACCAAGCAGGGAAATGACTGTGTTTTCGTCATGGTTGATCGATTTTCCAACATGATGATTTTGGTCACTTGCAAGAAGAGCATCACAACAGAGGCCATTACCAAACTCTTCTTCGAACAAGTGTGGGTACATTTTGGTCGATCCTTTGGTCACGGTTGGACACCAAGCTCACCAAATCCATGGCCTTCCACCCCCAAACGGATGGCCAAATCGAGGTAATCAACAAGATGATCATGCATATCTTGCGCATGTACAGTTCCAAGCATCCGCGCACATGGGATGAGAGTCTTCCCTATGTTCAACACAATTACAACAAATCCATACATAGCTCAACCAACCACAACCCCTTTTAGGTGGGGTTGTGATTTCAATTGTTGGGTCCCATGGATGTTGCACTACCCCTTGCGTCCACACAAGCATAATCATCCCATGCATAAACCGAAGTCAACAAAGCCACCCGATTTATTGAATGAATCCAGCATATCCTCCAACAGGTTCAGGATATTTTGTATAAGTCCAATGCCAAGTACAAGCAGCGCCATGATCAACACCAGGTGCCACACAAGTTTCAGGTGGGAGATAAAGTTTGGTTGCACCTTTAGAAAGAACGCCTTACATGACCCCATCAGAAGCTTTGTCCACTCCGCTATGGACCTTATATCATCACCAAGGTTGTGGGTGACAATGCTTTTGAGCTCAACATTCCTCCCTTCCTTGGCTTGCACCCAGTGTTTAATGTGGACCTCCTTCGACCATACTTTCCACCCTTATTAGACACCTCAAAGATAGCAGAACAATTGACACCAACAGAGCTTAACCCTGACTGCATGGAACATGCATCCACTGATCACATTGTGGACACACAGGTCAAGGGCACTTGCCAACCTAAGCCTAATCTTTATTGGGTTGTCAAAGTAGGGCAACTCCTGCACCAAGGCAAGTGGCTCACTTGGGGCCAAATTCAATAGAAGTTTCCTCATCTGGTGGGGGAACTCAACACAATGGAGACCATTTCTTTCCAAGGAGGTAGGATTGATCCAGATGGATATCGGTGGCCACCCACCTCTTCCAGTTGGCTCACATACAACTTTCATCTTGGCAGTTACAGTTTTTATCCTGGCAGTTTTTTTCTAGCTTTTCAGGTCTTAAACTTCTGGGGCTATTTTAAGGACCTAAACAATGTTTTTTGGGCTTGCCACAACCACCATCTATATAAAGACATAGTGTGATGACATAATGTGTAGTCCTCGGATATACCTTTCCAACGGGATATCGTGAGCCTAAAACGAAGATCGTATGCAAAAGTTACGACCCCGGGAAGTTGATGTACCAACTTACCCCATTGGGGCCCACATGACTTTTGGCGCTTCACCTCTTAGTGTTAGGTTTTTGGATGTCTTGGGTTTTTTGTTTACTTCTTGATGCTAAAAAGGCCTCGAGGCCTCATTGTAATGTGCTCAGACGAATACTCGTAGCGACCACATCTCTTCTCAAAGATTAGTTACCACCATTCGAGCAAGATTGTTTTCATTCTGCATTTTACAGTTTCAATAGATTTCTTATTTAATAGAATTTAAGTTCCAGTGTATCTTTGTTATTGTTTTATCTATATCTGCGTTAATGTTATTGATCTGTGTTTCATTTTGTTCTGCTTATAAATCTGGATAAGTCCTCTTTGTTGTTTGCACTTACAAATCTGGGTTGTATAGAGAACGAAATGAAAGACATGAATATGAATGGAAACACACACACACACACATAAATATTGTAGGGAGCATAGTAATACAATGAGAACCAAATTCTATTAATAAATGAAATAGGAAAAGACTATGAAATGCAAAGCAATACAAACTAGCTAAAATGGTGGTAGCTTATCTCTGAATAAAGAGGTGTTGGCTACTCTCATTCGCAAGTTGACATTACAAGAGGTCAAATGGCCTTTTGACATAAAGTACTAAACCCTAAACATCCAAAACTATAACCCTAGGAGACAAAGCGCCAAAAGGATTGTGGGCCCCGAGGTAGCTAGTTGGTACGTGAACTTCCAGAGGGTGTAACTTTTGCATACAATCTCCATTTGTGGTGCACAATAGCTCATTGGAAAGATTTCATTAAGAAATACAATTGTTAGCAAGCTTGTGAATGCCATAGCCACTGCATGCCCCCAAATGGCCAAAAAACATCGTTTGAGGCCTCAAAATGGCCTCATAAGTTTAGGACCTAAAAAATTGTAGATAAATGTTTTTTCAAGATGGAGACTTGTGCTGATAAATTAGTGGAAGAGGTGGGTGGCCCTCGATGTTCATCTAGATTAATCCTCCCCCCTTAGGAAGAAATGGTCCCCCTTTGCATCAAGTTTCCTCATTAGACGGGGAAACTTTTGTTGAATTTGACACCTGGTGAGACACTTACCTTGGTGAAGAAGTTGTTCTACTTTGACAACTTGATAGAGTTGTATGTGTTGGAAGGTGCCCTTCATCTTGGTGTCCATGATCTAATCCACTATAGCCCACTCAATGTCGTTGAGGTTGAGTTATGTAGGGGGCAAATGTTCAACCACTTCCAAGGTGTCCAATAGGGGTGGAAAATATGGTCAAAGAACTTCACATTAAATACTGTGTGCAAGCCAAGGAAATGGGGTATACTCAATTCCCACAACTTTCGTGATGGTGTAAGGTCCATATTAGAGTGGTCTGAGCTTCCTGTGGGGTCCTGTGAGGTGCTCTTTTTGAAAATGCAACCACACCTTATCACCAACCTGAAACTTGTGTGGAACCCGATGTTGGTCACGTCATTGCTTGTACTTGGCATTGGCTTTTTGTAAGATATCATAAACCTATTGTTGGATGCGTTGGATTTGTTTAACAAATTTGGTTACTCTATATGCCTTAGTCTGATCATGGGAGGACTCCTCCTGTGAAGATGCAATTGGTGGAGCTACATCAATGGGGCCCAATGTTTGGAACCCCAAGCCCACTTGAAAAGGACTATGGCTAATAGAGTTGTGGAGGGCTCTTTTGTAGCTATGTTGAACATATGGAAGGTTCTCATCCCATGTACATGGATGCTTGGAGTTGTACATGTGCATGATATGCATAATCATCCTATTGACTACTTATGTTTGTCCATTTGTTTGGGGGTGGACTGTAGTTGATTTGGTTAGCTTGGTGTCCATTAGAGACCACAAGATGGACCAAAAGGTACCAATGAACCTATTGTCCCTATTTGAAATAATGGTCTGTGGTATCCCAAAATGAATCCAAACAAGAGCTTAGCAGTGGCTTTGGTTGTGATACTCTTCTTACACGGTGCCAAATGGCCATCTTAGATAATCATTCAATGACCACAAAGACACGATCGTTACCATAATTGGTGGAGGGAAAACCTAACATGTAATTCATGAAGATTGATGCTGAGATCTTGTATAAGGTAGGTAGAGGAGTGTACAACCCCTATTTCTTAATGGAAAGCTTAGGAATGGCATAGGTAGTGCACAATTTGATATACCTACCGATGTTTTGTCGAAATTTTGTCTAGTAGAAATACTTTTGAAATACTGCTACTGTCTTCTCCACACTGAATTTCCCTACCACCTGATTGTAATGTTTCTCCCAAATCAGCTTTGCACAGCCGCTTAAAGGAACACAAAGATGGCCTAGATAACACAAAAGTGAATCCTTGAGGTGAAAGTCTAGAGCTTTGTCGGGCGAATTATATGTTATAATTTTCGTTACATTTTAATGTCAACCCGGGGGGGTCGTAAACTTAGAGGTGCAAGCATAGGAAATGTAAGACTAAAGCTCTAATCTATCCTACGCTGACGACAATCCAAATAATCAAACAAATTAAAGCGAAGCAGGCTGTAGGAAATGAAAACAAGCAAATTGTTGAAGACTAACACTAAGGAAATTGTCATTGGGTTGTGGAACAACTAACACTGTAAAGGTTTTGAGTTGCAATATTTCACACAAAGGTGTTCATGCAACTTTGGAGAAGTATCTTATTAGCGTTTATAACCTTCAATGATATTCCTATAGTGGATCCACACTTATGCTAGAGGAAAACAAATTAATATAAAGCACACTTTGGAGATTAGTCCTCAAAAGAGATACACTTGAAGATATAAATGAAGGATAGAAGAAAAGTGAGGTATGTGTTGATATGGAGTTATTTTTTCCCATTTTATTTTTATATGGATGAGATCACCTTACAACAATAATTTGTTTAACATTGCATGGCAACATAACAATATAAATAACAATTTATAACATATACATATCTATAACAAAATAACGAGTTGAACATAACAATTTATAACAATAGGTATGAGATAGTAATATAATATCACAAACAAAACAATATATAAACCAATAATATGTGTGTGTGTGTGTGAGAGAGAGAGAGAGAGAGAGGGAGAATTTATATAAGGATACGCCACAACAATTCCACAACACGACATTTGACAACATAACAATCAAGTATATATTATAAAGAAACTTAACATGATTATATACAAATATAACAAAAGAATATATTATAACAACATATACACATATATGATATATCAGTATAACAACGTAACAATATATATACAATATAATAATCAAAACGGTGTGTTCATATGATAATTCCTAAAACACTATATTCACAACAAACAACAATCTCACATATATTCACAACATGCACAACAAATAATACAATATTCGATACATTGAATTAGAAGCGGATCAAAGACGTGGAGAACCAAGGCGAGGCTATGAATAAAACGTATAAATAGAGAGATGGGTTGAAGATGGATCGAAGGTGGAATAGAGTGAGATGGACAATGTGTGAGTGTTCTTAATTCAAAGGTCGTTCTCCCAGATTCCTAAAGTAATGCATAATCGATATGAAATATAAATGGAAACAACACACAAACTGAAATAAATTGAATGCAATAACCATATAAACTAGTAAATAAAAGTTAGGATGTTACCCAGATCTAGGGGCCCTTCCCAACTTGGACAACATGCTTGGAGCTACGAACTCAAATCTGAAGGATGCTCCAAATTCCAACAATTAACCAATTCTCATATATCAAAGACCAAAGCTTCCAGTTACAAAATAATACTCAACTCCCTTTGAGTTTTTTCATACAATAATATATGGTTTTTTTCTGACTCACCTTCCTCCTTACTTATACATGAGAAGAGAAGGGACAAGATCAAAACCAATTCCATACATGAAACAAATCTCTCTTAATTTTAGATAACCATTCACGATCCATTCACTAAATATGAAATAACAAGAAACCAAATTATTTGTTTCCTCTTGAAATATAGCGCTCCACATGGCATGTGTTGACCAATCTTTTGATTGCAAGCTGGGCACAAACTAAATCTGGATGTTGTAGTTGATTTTCTTAAATCCGGGCGTTGATTATAAATCTGGGTGAATTTATGCATTTTGGGCAGATTGGCATTGAAGAACCGAGCATAACTCTCAAACCATAGCTTATTTTTTAGAATGGCCCTTAGTTAACTTGCCATACTCGGAACAAAACCCATGTTTTAGAATCTTTAGATTCATCTTCATTTGCATGAAAATCGAGGCAAAAATATGTTGTTTGAAAACTATTGCCTAATTGAGTTGAATTGTTGTTTCTGAGTTGGAGGTCCACACATGTGACCTAGGCGTGTTCTGACCCATATGTCGTCATGTCGACGTCGTTGCGGAGAAAACCCATGTTCTCAATTTTTTCCTGGAGATGCACCAATAAGCTAAGCTACAATATCGGGTACATGAACTCTAGTGATGGTACGAGAATGTTGAACATGCTCTTTAAGCTCGACAAAAGGTGCTTGGAAGTTTGGCAAGGACCACTGCAATTGTAAAAACACTTTGAAGATCATTTGAAGAAGATGCTTGATCTGCAAGAATTCTTAATATGAACCATCGTTAGCAAAACTATGATATAATCGTCTTTAATCACTAAAAACATAGAAAAATGATGTATTAACCACGAGTCATGAATAAGGGAATTAATGAGGGTTTATGGTGTAGATGGGCACATATTATTAATGAAATGTGGGAAATAGTTTAAGACTAATGGCTTTATTAGGCAGAGAAATATGACAAAAATGGAGCCCAATAAACTTGTTTACCTACACCTAGTGTTTGATATGTAATCGTGAAGTTACAATCATTGTCATACAATTGGGGCCACTTAGAGATCTCGTGCCCACGTGAGCTAAGCACTATGGTTAGTGCTGCAATTGGGGGCCGACTAAGATAGTTTGTAACATGGTTTGTGTTTCCCTTGTTGTACTTAATGTTCAAGTGGAATTATTGCAAGGACATGGACCACTTGTGATGGTGGTCATTATGCAACTTTCCTTGTGTCTGCATGAATTAAAGGCTTGTGATTAGTGTGGATGATTGTTTCCTTTGCCAAAATATAATGTTTCCATTGTTGGCATGCCTGCACAATGAAGTCCATCTCCTTATCATAGGTGGGATACCTGTGAAAAATATTAGAGAGTGTCTCACTATGACAGGCCATCAAATGTCCATGTTGAGTGAGGATTGCACTGATAGCATGATCAAAGGCATTTGTCTCAATCTCAAATGGTTGTTGTAGGTCTAGCAGAGTGAGGATTGGTGCTGAGCAGAGACAACATTTTAGATTCTTGAATGCTTTCTATTGTGACTCAGGCTAGGAAAACTTGACTTTAGCTTCATTCTTGGTCACTTGGCTTAAGGGCCAAGTGATACGAGAAAACCCTAACATGAATCTACGATAGAAGTTGGCAAGGCCCAAGAAGTAGTGGAGCTTTGCTAGAGTCGTCGAGATTGGTCAATCATAAATGACTTGGATCTTGGTTGGGTCCACATGCACCCCATGTTAATCCACGAAGTATCCTAGATACTAAATTCTTTGCATGCCAAATGTGAATTTCTCCAAATTGGCATACAACTTGTGTTGTTGCAGAGTACTTAGGATCTGCTAGATGTGTTGCAAATGTTCTGCCCAAGTTTCGTTGAAGATCAAGATGTCATCCAAATATAAAACCACAAAAGAGTTTGTGAATGGCCGCAAGATATCATCCATCATCCTCATGAATGTTGTTGGAGCATTAATCAAGCCAAAAGACACGACCAACCACCAAAAAAGGCCATCTTTAGGCTTGAAGGTGGTCTTCCATACATTTGTTTGTTCAATCGGGGCTTGGTGGTAGCCTGACCTCAGATCAATCTTACTAAAGTACTTGTCACCCATAAGTTGATTAAGAAGATCGTCAATTTGGGGGATTGTATATCAGTTCTTAGCGATGATTTTGTTTAAGGATTTATAATCAGTACAAAGTTGCCATGTCTCGTCCTTCTTCTGCACCAATGCAATTGGGATTCCATGGGGCGAGGAGCTTGGTTGAATGTGGCCCTTTTGGATGAGCTCATGAATTTGACATTGCATTTCCTCATTATCCAAAAGACAACATTTGTATATTGGGCCATTAGGTAAAGGATCACTAGGTATCAAGTCAATTGAATGTTTGACCTAGCAGTGAAAAGGCACCCTCAAAGGTGAAGTGAAGATATCTATGTATTCCTCTACAATCTTGTCCACTTGCTTCTACTATGTAGATAGGCCCCATGCTGAGGCGATAGTAGTCATAGTGACTTCACGTTCAACTTCCAACCAAACCATGAAGAGGACAATTTTTTTGGTCTGAGAGAATACCTTTCGACATTGCTTTGCCAAGATCAAGAAACTGCAGTAGTTGGGACTACCTTTGGTACCCTACAAAGATGGCCTCCCAAAGTAACAATGACACTATAAGGCCTGGACGCATAAACAACACCCACATATAGGGTTGTTCTAAACATCACAAACTTCAAGGGGGAAACATAACATAGTACCTCATATTTGAAGGGTTCAATATCGTAGGACATGTGACATTACTGGCTGACGTACAGATTGATTTGATACCATTGATCTGGGTTGTATAGAGAACAAAATGAAAGACAAGAATATGAATGGAAACACACACAAAAATATTGTAGGGAGCACAATAATACAATGAGAACTAAATTCTATTAATAAATGTAATAAGAGAATACTGTGAAATGCAAGCAATACAAACTAGCTAGAATGGTGGTAGCTTATATATGAATATAGAGGTTTGGACTATGCTCATTCACAAGATGACATTACAAGAGGCTGAAATAACCTTTTAACATAAAGTATTAAACCCTAAAGGCAAAAACCCTAAAGATCCAATACCGTAATCCTAGGAGATGAAGCACAAAAAGGATTGTAGGCCCCTAGGTGGCTACTTGATACGTCAACTTCTCCGAGGTGCAACTTTTGCATACAATCTCCATTTGGGGTCCACAATAGTTCGTTGGAAAGATCTAATTGATAAGTACAATTGTTGGTAGGCTCGAGAATGCCATGGCAACACCAGGACCCCAAATGGCCAAAAAACACTATTTAAGGCCTCAAAACGAACTTGATAGTTTAGGACTTGAAAAACTATAGATAAAAAAACTACCAAGATGGAGACCTGTGTTGAGTAAGTGGAAGAGGTGGGTGGCCACCGATGTCCACCTAGATCACTTATCTTATGTGATAATTACTTAGAGCCATCCCTTTTTATGGACAATTTCGATTCGATGGGTTGAAACGATTGAGAAGAACCCTTCCAAATGTGGAAAATCATTCCAGTGATTCTAAACATTTTGGAAGGTTCCATCTATTCCAAATAGTGCAAAGTTGTTCCAGTCTATTCCAAAGATGACAATATTAGTGATAATGATAGAAAAGAAGATGCGATATATGAAGGAAAACATCTGAACTTCCCATATAAGTGAAACAAGTATAGATAGAATCATACAAATAAAGTCCATAGTGCAACTAGAGCAAAGATTTTATTGTAGTCAATACCTTCTTTTTGTAAGAAACCTTTCGTAACAAGCTTAGCCTTATACTTATCAGTCTATCCTTCAAAACCATATTTGGTCTCAGATCCATTTACAATGAACAATATTCTTACCCTTTGATAAAAAAAAACAAATACCATGTTGATTTTTGAGTAGAGCCTCATATTCAACAACCATAATTTATTCCAGTTAGGAGAATTTTTGGCTTGATTAATAGTAGAAGGACCTCTACCGATGTTGACTTTCATAAGAAGACATCGTGTGCTGAGTTAATGTTCACTAAAACCAAGTACACCTTCGAAACAAAAACTTGAAAAGTTTGAAAAAATAATTAAAACCCACTTTATTAACATAGACATTGGGTTTCTCATTTCTCTTATTATAATCATAATATTACTCATCTTTAAATATCCTTCATAATTATGATTATTTAATATTCGTTATAGTTTCTTATGATTGTGCTTATTAGTGTGATATCTTTATTTGGCATATGTTAATTTAATAAAACATTATCGTAATAGTGACAATTGTGTTTAATATTGGTAGATCATTCATTACGAATATAAATCTTTATATGAATTTCTATACTTTATATAAATCTAACTATGAATTTCTCTATTTTATTTTCTCTACTTCGAATAATCAATTAATTAATCAATTTGTTTCATTTCACATTTGTTATCTCAAATTACCTAAGAAAACTTTGTGAGATAGAACTTTGTCATAATATTTGGTGTATTTCATGATAATTATACCTTGACCCTAATTTGCTGCCATTTATATCCATATTTAGATTTTTAAGATTTTGCAAATTACCTTAAACACCCGAATCATTGGCGAAGATAGATGAGTTTCGAAAGAGTAACGAGGATAAGTGTGGAGAGCAGGTGCTGAAGGAGTAGGAGGTTCCATTCCATACTCCAATTCACACTCATTCACAGATTGGGTAGTTGGGTTTCAGAGCTGTAAATCCACCATTCTCCACAAGGACACCTTCCTTTCTGTAAGTAAATTTCCAAGTTTTTTTCATTCCTTATTATATATTTTCGGCTGGAACAGTAAAGTTTTAGTGTTGTATTCAAAAGAAACGTGCTAGGGCACAGGGATTACGTTGCAGGTTCAATTCCCGCGAAGCCTATGCTTTTAGTTGCAGTGAACCTATTTGCGAATGAAGGTAAGGCAGTTTAGAGACCAGGGTTTAAATGTACCCCTCCTACCTATAAATGGCTCTTATTCACAAGTAATGCCCAAGCAAATGGAACCTTCGTAAATGGAGCTCCCTATATCATTTCAGTCCCGGTTTTATGAAATTATTTTGCTTTCTGGTTGCTTTGGTGCATGTTTCCTATGTTGGGCAAGTGCAAAATGGTTCTGCAGAGAAATTATCCTCTCACCACCGGCTTGCAAATGCCATTTACACACAAATGTAAAACCTAATTTTGAAAAATAGCAGCTTTCCGAGGAGATTTTAGTTACATTTTCCGAGCTGAGCTTATCGTTGCTTCCTTCTGCTCTTACCAACAAAGAAAATTTTATACTTTGTGTTTTGGTTAGTGAAACGCCCTTTGTTTAGACGAGGGGAATATTAAACTATGTCGTGTGGAGTACAACAACCATGTAAATGGGGTCTCTTCTCTGCTTTAAAGCAACTCTCTATCGGGTGTGGCACGTTGCTGGGATTGGAACCTAGGTCATCACAGTGGTCCTCACTTACCGCCAGACCACAGCCTGTCCGATTTTTATTGCCTGTATGGGCAAGAAAACTCTGGCGCTATAGGTTCTCTTACGAGATCAGAGTCTCGGTTCTTGGTTATCAGCATAGTTACCATATACGAATTTGGATTTGGGTTAGAATTTGATACGATTCGAAAAAAATTCGTACTGAAAATTTCAACTTGAAAACAATATGGGAGTATATATCTCACTAATATGAAAAACCATGCAAAATATTCAATTTTTTGTTGTTGTTTCTATTATAGGAATATCAAATCATTATGGGCAAGTCCAGAAGTATTTCCAACAGGTTGCAAGCAGAGAAGATTTTTTTGGATGAAAAATGCATTTATTTTTTGCCTGCTATGTTTTGTTCGTGAATTTCAGAATTCCAAATTAAATGCACGCGAATTCCTCTGGGAGATGATGATTTTTTGGAAGGAAAAAACATTATTTTTAGCATGTTAGTCTTTTGATGTGAATATTGGAATTACGTATTGAATTGCATGATGAATTCTGATTAGGGTTTGGATTTGGATCGAGTCAACAGTCTATTGACTGAATCGAATCCAAATTGACATGAACACTCAACCGAATTGCACTTGTAGTTGAATTTCTGTTTGGAGAGGGTTGATTCAGCCAAATTATGTTACTATGGTTATCAGTATGTGCAGTCGTAGGGACTTATGCCAGGAATAACGACATTGCATCCACAAGATGAGGACCTCTTTGACAATGAGAGGATGAGCAATGGCTCACTGTTGAGAACAGCCAAGGATGGTGCTGGAGTAAAAATTAACAAGAACTCTGTCTTCATGAGGTTTTGCTTGTAGCTCTGGACTAACAGCAGTAATTGTTCAATTGAATGCAATGATGAAGTGTAGCAAGTTAACATAGCTGTGAAGTGCATTTAAGCAAGGAGAAAAAAATAGAACAAGGCAGGCAGCTGGTATCTTTTGGTATTCAATCTTATCCATACCAGGTAGCTTATGCTGCAAGAGGTTTGTTTTCTCTCGCTATAATCTCAGGCTAGCCTCATGCAGATATACTATAGCACTGCTGCAGACTGAATCCATTGCTGAAGACTTGAATCTTTCACAACAAGGTTTTATTGCAAATTTTAACATATTCAATGATAAGCAAGTGGGGCTGTCAGCACTTTAGGATGCTGGTAGTTCAGGAATTGAAATGGTTAGCAGGTATCCAAATTCTTAGAAAGTTTGAATATTTAACTTTGGCTTCATCTAATGTGTCAGTCTTTTCCACAGTGTTGAGTTTTATAGACTATGGATTGCAGCTCATCGAGCTTTGATCATCTTTTACAGAATCGACTATATTGTCTGTAATATAACCTATTTCGAAACAAATATTAGTTCTTACTTACTAATTAGCATATAGACATATAAAACAATGCTTAGACCTATTCTCCTTTCACTGTGGTATCATACATATTAGCGAAATACTCAATTTTGGTGGCAGCCTTAAACAAACTGCATGAATATATTATGGATATTAACTTGAGCAAAGGTGACAACTAGTACCATAGTGCTTGTGGGTTCCATCGTTTAGGACATTTGCATGCTCTGGATATAGTGGATAATTTCCCAACTTTATGATAGAATTTTTGTCTGCTATCAACTTATGGCTATTGGTCCTGTAATTGAGCAGTAAAAAATTCCACTCAAGAATTTCCTGTAGCATGTAGAAGCATAGAACCATAGCAATCTCTCATTTCTTGTTTTTAGAAGTAGAAAGTTTGGGAACGAATATGCAATTGCAAAGAAAAGGGCTTGCATAATGGTCCTTTTACTAAGAAAAATCTTGTATGTCCTTCATAAGGTGTATGTGCTCAATATTTCCACTC
>JASDQU010100247.1:713161-727809 GCA_032191745.1 Picea mariana | reverse complement strand
ATCTGGTATCTTGCAAAATTTGAGCCACCATGGATGCAATAAATGGGTGGTGAAGAGTGCAAAAATGAGCATACTTGGAAAGGCGATCCACCACCACCATTATGACTGATTTATTCCCTGATTTGGGTAAGCCTGTAGTAAAGTCCATAGAGATATCCTTCCAAATAGTAGGGGGAATCGGAAGTGGTTGGAGGGTGCCTGGAGATTTGATTGTTTCTCCCTTGTTGTGTTGACACACCTCACATTCAATGACAAACTTACGGATGTCTTGTTTCATACCATCCCAGAAAAAAGAACGTTTGAACCTGTCATATGTTTTGGTGAACCCTGAGTGCCCTACTATGGGTGTAGCATGAAGCTCAGAAAGTACTATGGATTTGAGCTTGGATTGTTTACTTAAATACAAGTGGCCTTTGTATTGAAGCTCATCATGGAGCCAGGAGTACCCTGGGGGAGCCAGAGCCTTGTTCTTCAATTGTTGGATTAGATGCGAAATTTTTGGATCTTGAAGCCATTCTTGGCACACAGCTTGGAGCCAATCGGGTACAATGAAGGAAAGAGAAAAAATGGATCCTTCGTCTTCATATTTCCGGGACAGTGCATCTGCCATGACATTTTGTTTGCCCTTCTTGTAAATGATCTCATAATCATATCCAAAGAGCTTAGTCACCCATTTTTATTTCTCCTAGGAGGAAATGCGTTGTTCTAGAAAGTACTTGAGGCTTTGATGGTCAGTCTTAATTTGGAAGCGTTGCCCCAAGAGATAAGGACACCACAGCTCAATGACATGCAAAATCGCCAACATTTCCTTTTCATAAATGGGTTTTCCCAGATTCTTTTCAGACAGTTGTTTGTTGGTGAAGGCCAAAGGTTGACCCTCTTGCATAAGGACAACACCGATTCCTTTCCCTGAGGAATCACATTCCAACACAAAGGTCTTTGTGAAATCGGGAAGGGCCAGAACCGGAGTGGTGCACATGGTTGTCTTCAAGGTTTGAAAATCTTGAGCAGCTGCTGGAGTCCAAATGAAAGAGTTCTTTTTGAGGGGAGCTGTGAGAGGTGCTGCAATCTTTCCGTAGTTCTTAACAAACTTACGATAATACCCTGTTAGGCCCAAAAATCCACGCAAACTTTTGAGAGTCTTTGGGTGCAGCCAATCTTGCATAGCTTCAATCTTTTTCGGGTCCACCCTGACGCCATCCTTTCCCACCAGATGACCCAAGTATTCTACTTCTGAGGCACCAAAAGCACAATTAGACTGTTTTAGGAAAAGTTGGTGCTGAGAGAGTAGGCGGAGAACTTAATCCACATGAGTAAGATGGTCTGTCTAGGTTTTTCTATACATGAGGATATCATCAAAGAAAACTAAGACAAAATGACAGAGAAAAGGGCAGAAGACATGGTTCATGAGGCTTTGGAAGGTGGAGGGGGTGTTACACAAGGCAAAGGGCATGAAAAAAAACTCATAGTGGCCCTCATGAGTGTGAAAGGTTGTCTTGGGAATGTCGGCCTCTTTCATATGTATCTGGTGATAGCCCAAGCGAAGATCAAGTTTGGTAAAGAATTGGGTGCCACTCAATTCATCCAGGAGGTCATCAATGACAGGAATGGGAAATTTGTCTTTGATGGTCAGTTTGTTGAGAGAACGGAAGTGATGACACATTCTCCAAGAACCTTCTTTCTTCAGTACCATGACGACCAGAGATGAGTAAAGGCTCGTACTAGGATGGCTGACGCCTGCAGTAAGGAGTTCCTAGACCATTTTCTCAATTTCATTTTTTTGTGCAAAGGAGTGGCGATATGGACGGATATTGCGGGGAAGGCTTCTTGGGACAAGGGGAATGGAATGATCATGAACATCGTGGGAAGGAGGGAGTCCTTGGGGAGTGGAAAATACCATTTGATGTTTAGAAAGGAGGGCTTGGAGGTCTTGGGGCATTGGGGGTGTCTCTGTGGCTTGTATGGCATGGAGTTGGGAAATGACACCAAAATGACCTTTTTTGAGCAGATTTTCTATGCGATGGGAACTGATGACCTCAGGTGAACCAATAGTGATTCCTTGGAATTTATATTGGTGGCCTTCTTGGTCAAATTGCATGGTTAAGTTTTGAAAATCCATGAGAATGGGACCCAAAGTTCTTAGCCAGTCTGCACCCAAAACAATGTCACAACTGCCCATGTCAATAGAAAACATATGGGATTTTAGGTGGTAGTCACCGATTTGGAGACACACATTTTCACAACGCCTGCCACATTTCATAGAAACACCATTGGCAATCATGATTTGGAAATTGTTGACAACATGGATGTAGCAATGGGTTTCTTGGGCAATGTGGCGATGAATAAAATTGTGGGTGCTGCCACTATCAACCAGAATGATGACCTTTTGGTGCTTGATGTAACTGATTAAATTGAGGGTTTGGGGGGAAGAGAAGTCGGTGAGAGCATTGAGGGAAATGATTGGTTCCACTTCGGGAGGGTCGGAGAGAGGGTTTATGTCAGTGATTTNCACAACGCCTGCCACATTTCATAGAACCACCATTGGCAATCATGATTTGGAAATTGTTGACAACATGGATGTAGCAATGGGTTTCTTGGGCAATGTGGCGATGAATAAAATTGTGGGTGCTGCCACTATCAACCAGAATGATGACCTTTTGGTGCTTGATGTAACTGATTAAATTGAGGGTTTGGGGGGCAGAGAAGCCGGTGAGAGAATTGAGGGAAATGATTGGTTCCACTTCGGGAGGGTCGGAGAGAGGGTTTATGTCAGTGATTTCTGGTGGCTCGGGAACAAGGGGAGTTGCAACATCCTCTTCCGGAATATCCTCAAAGATGGCCATAAAAAGATTTTGTTCCTTACATTTGTGGCCCGGGAAATATTTGTCATCACAATTATAACATAGGCCTTTGAGTTGGCGTTCAGCCATTTCAGCCCTGGTCAATTTTTGGATCTTTAATGGGGCAGAGGGAGTAGTGGGGTTTACTGGTTTAGGACGAGGGATAAAGGAAGGCTTATGGTTTTGAGAGGAAACAATTTGTTGTGCTTCTTTAGCTTTTTTAGTAGCCTCCACCCAACTCGCAGGTCGAGCCATGAGGACATGGGCCCAAATCTCCTCCTTGAGGCCACTGATAAAACACTCTCGAAAGAAAGCATCAGTCATGCCCTCTGTTCGAAAATCCAGGTGCTCAAATGAAGCTATGAAGTCTTCTACTGTTCCTGATTGTTTCAATTTTGTCAAATGACCCAAATGGTTGGTGTCAGTGTCAAAGTGTTCATAAAGCTCAGTCACAAATTAGGTCCAAGCAATATACCCTTAAAGGGAAGTTTTTCTCCATTGCCACCATTGCCAGCGTTCTTGATCTAGATGGAGATTCACAGGGATGATTTTAGGGGCTAAATTTCGCTCATGGGCTAATTTTCCATGGTTTTTCCAAAAACGAGATTCTCTATTTTAAAAATGATTCGCCCGAATTCTATAGGATAAAATTATTTTACCTTAAAAATGGCCAAAATTTTATAAAAACTATATTAAATGCTCAGAAATTTGAATATTTTTGCAAAAATATCGCCAAACATTTATAGTTGACATATGAAGGATTAGTAAGATTCGCCAAGGTTTCTACATTTAAAAAAAAAAATCCATCCTTAAAATCATCCCTGATGGAGAACACCATACCGGAGTTTGGCCAAGTCATCTGTAATGTTGTAGAGAGAGAAATAATGTTCCATTTGGGTGACCCAACCAGTGGGGTCCGAGCCATCAAATTTGGTTACATCCAGCTGCGGAAGGTGTATGTCCCATTGAAATTGATGGGGCTGAAAGGTATGGGAATGGGAAGAAGTTTCACCTTCAGTCTTTGTATGTGCGTCAGGAAAAGGGTCATCGATAGGGATCTTGATTTTGGTGCAGAGTTATACAAAGACAGATTCAAGCTGGGTGGTCAGTTCTTGTTTGACTTCCGCCATTGCGGACTGCATGGATGAATTTATGGTGGTATTGATGGATGTATCATGGGAGGCAATAGTAGCACTGAGTTGTTGCACTTATTTTTGGGTCTCGAGGAAACTATATTGCAAGGTGTTGAAGCGGGACTCCAGTTCTTGGCTACGGGTATGGGCCATGAGGATGGGTGAACTGAAAAGGGAGTGGGCAGGGTCAAAAATTTTTGCAGAAAAATGATATGGATGAATGTGATAAGGGAGAAGAGATGAATCTAATGGAACACAGCTGCACGGCAATAGATCTGGCCGGTTTAATTTGTTTATGTTTATTTTCCCCAAGGGTTAGGTATTCAAGGGTTCTACAGACAAGGGTTTGCCATATGCTATAGCTCTCTGATATACATGTGGGGTCCAACAGTAGTACTCGTCCCAATATATCAAGGTGCTAACTAAGGAGGATAGACCGTACCCTTAGCTGTACTACCCGACTACCCAGGTACTAAAGAGTATCTTCCCGAGTGTTGTTCTCGGTGACACTATAGCAGTCCGGCGACCGATAGGTTTATCTAAAGAGGGCTTCAGGAAATCTAGGCCGATCCATACACAGGTGTTGTCTGATGCGCTACCACTCAAAGGGGTACCAACAGGGGTTACAAGGGTGGCCAACAGATGTGCGCTTAAGAACCACTTGTATTTCCTGCGTGTATGAATCCCTCAACCACGGGTTTATGTGTGTAACAATAGATCTATGTGGCTTAAATACACCGAAATACGTCTCTACCCTGAAAAAAAATACCCACAATTTCTGCCAAGGAAAGTGCTCTGATACCACTTGCAAGATACCATATATAATAAAAACACAAAACAAAAATAAAGTGCTAGAAATGGTGGAATAACAGTAATATAACCAGCATAATCTCCACAATAACACATAAATAATATGAGAACGACAACTGAAATAGCACTTTGATTCAGAAAGCAATGTTCACATGCCTCTTTGAGGGGGCAACCTCCAGTCGAGTAGCGCTCTATTACAATAATCTCCAAGCTAGGGTTTTCATACCCTTGACCCTTATTTATACTAAATATGTTTATTAAGAGAAGCATCTAGAGGAATATCCTTCTAGAAGCGGAAGCTTCTATTAGGTCTTCTTACATCTGCCTTATATTATTTTATTGAAAGGCCTTATTAATATTGACCTTTATTACATACGAATACATTGATCTACCTATGTGCGGGTTAGGACCTTAACAAATTGTCCTTTAAGGGAAGTCATTTCTCTACATGTACCTCGACCCAGTATAGGGGGATTTTCCCCGCTAGCAGAATTGATGACTCCACTGGGATTCTCCCTAGGGTCTTAGTGGGAGATCTTGGTTAGATTTGATTTTCAGTTTCTTTTTTAGTTTTCTGAGTGTTCTAAGTGATGTTAGGTCTCTGGTCACCTTCCAGGTGCCTACCATCTTCCATTTCCCAAGTTGTCTATCCAAAAATTTTCTTTTTTTGAAAATTTACAGAGGTGTATGGATCATGTTCTCTATACAACACATATAGATACATGGTATGCATTATATACAGCCTGTGTACATATGTAGGTTGGTCGTGCGCAACACGCATCTCTGTTTTTTTGGAAATTTTTTCAAAAATATTTTCCTTTTCATATAGGAAACTTGTGGTTCCCAGGTCTTCTTGAGTTCCAAAATCTTCTGTTGTATGGGGTTTAGAAAATTTGCAGGTTCATATTGTTTATGAAATGAAAAAAGAAATCCTCTTGTCTCTCTGTGTTTCCTAGCTTTTTTGGCTTATTTTTAGCTTGAATTTTTAAGAAAAATGGGGTGCATTTAAAAAAAAAAATTTGAGGCCCATGAATCATGTATTTTGTAGTTTATTTTAGCATCTTTTGTTAATTTTTCTTTGATTGGAAGAAAAAAAAACTTGTTTTTTAGGTCTCTTTCTTTCTTTGCATTTGCTTTGCATTGTTATTTGAAGAAGAAAAATAAATTAGCATAGGGTTTTGTTTTCTTCTCACCTTGAAAGCATTTCAAAAGAAAAATAAGAAATAAAATCCTTTCATTTTCTCTTTTGTTTCACTTGAAATTTGCATTGTGCATTTTTGCATGGAAAGGAGAAAAGATTGCATCTTTTGGTTTGAAGGACTGTTCATGCTTTTTTCTAGTGTAAATTAGCGTAAATGATTCTTTGCCAGTGTTCTAATTAGTTTCTTTTTCAAAAGATTATCAAACAACGTAAGTTTCACTTCCGTTCCTTGAGTAAGAAAATCCCCTAAATTGAACGCGCTAATCTAAAATATATTAGTAACACTTTTTCTAGGGTTCACCAAATTAGGCATGGAGAGGTAAACTCTCCAAGGCCAACCAAAAATTAACTTAGGTGTCTATGCTAGGGTGTGAAAATCCCACTTTGTAATTACTCAATCTGGGAATCTCCTCTCACAGAGGAGTCAAACAAGAGGCCTAGTGGAGGAAGTTGACAGAGATATCCACTCCTGATCTCGACAAAGCATTTGGGAGAGTGTGTATTGGGGGTGAATCATGTAGTGTTACTGGACTGACTTGTGTCAGAAATCTGAGACACTTGGATCTGTCCAAGGTACTCTAAGAATGATTTTCTCATTGTTTTTCTTCAGGCCTCAGGAGGATCTTCAGGCTTAGTCACCTTGCCCATACACTCACTCGAATGTTGAATGTACCCCCCTGGTTGTTGATTACAAGTTGGTTTCCTAGTTTCCATTATATAGGTTGACACACAGGTGAATGCGAGGGGTGTATCACGTACCTGAGGCAGACTGTGTACTCTCTTGGAGAGACCTGAAGGGATCGTCATTCGAAGGTATGGGTAATTGTTTCTCCTAGCTAGTCGTTGTCCTTTGTGAATGCTTTGGACAATCATGACTTCATCTCCCTGGACCAGAAGCATTCAAAAGGGTGGTTTGTTTGGTTTGTATATTTTTTGGATTTTCTTCTTAGTGGTGTGCTTTGTGCTTCCTAGTTTTCCATAGTGAGTTAGTCAGTCATTTCTTTCGGTCTTTGACCTAAGGTGGTAGATTGCCCACTCTACTTGTGGTGAGGAATTTTTGGTCTTCTACTTGGAAATGTGGAGCCACCTCTTTATAGGCATTGTTTTTTATACCACTGGTTCACCAGATTCAGTGTGTGAGACTTTTAAATACTTGAAAGATCTCGCAAGGGAAGAAACTGTGCATAAGATCTTCATGGAAAAAGTTATTGATGATACCAACCAAGGAAACCCTTTGCAAGGGGATTCTTTCTCTTTTCCTTTCTTTGGAAACGTTGGTGTCCCTTTGATGGCTAGTTTGTACATTCGTAGGTTGATTGTGGGACTACTCATTTGGTTGGGTACCATACCAAATGTCCCTAATTATATTGAATCTTCTCAGTTAAGCAACTTATGTCACACGCATCACGTTGATGTTCCTTCATCAACAAATTATTCTCCTCCTTTTTCCTTCTCTAGTGAAAGTATAACTAATTGTAACTAGAAGTCTAAATGAAATATAAAAAGGAAGAATAAAAAGAATAAATCACCAACCTATGCGAGTCATGTTGGAGATAGGTTGTCAACCTATGCAAGTCATGTTGAAGACCAACACCTAGCCTCTGCAAGTCATGTTGGGGGAAAACCCCCACCCTATGCACGTCATGTTGAGGGAAAAAGTCAATTCACTGCTAGTCATACTGGCGATAGGTCTGTAGCCTCTGCGAGTCATGTTATCAAGCGATCCCTTGGAGATGTGAAAAAAGCCACTACAATTCATGATGGGGGTACGAGTCTCATCAATGATATTCATACAAGTGATATCCACCCAACCATTGCTAATCATGCTGGGGGAATTGATTCTATTAAGAAAACTAGATGGATGGGATGCAAGACTAAATTCCCTTGTAAGCTTTGCAAGGGATATCACCTTAATCATTTATGCCCTGGCCTTCTAGAAGCATGAATATTGTCGTCCCTGTTTGTAAGCTCTTTTGATTCTGAGTCTTCTGAGGTTTCCTCACAGCCTATTCAACCATTGGTTGATGAAGTGGTCATGCCGATGCGATATCTATTCGATCCCACTCCTCTTTTGGGGGGTGATGTTCCTTCATACCATGTTTTCTTGCAGCCTATTCATCCAGTGGTTGAGTAAGTGGTCGTGCCAATGTAGTCTTCGGCTGATCCCACTTTTCTCTTGGATAGTGTCGATTCTACCAAAGTTCCCTTTTTGATCCAGTCTTCGACCGATCCCACTCTTCTTTTGGAGACTGTTGAGTATACCAAAGTAGTCATGCTGATGCAGTCCTTGGCCGATCCCACTCTTCTCTTGGAGAGTGTCGAGTCTACCAAAGTGGTCGTGCCAATACAATCATAGAACAATCCCACTCTTCTCTTGGAGAGTGTCGAGTCTACCAAAGTAGTCATGATGGTGCAACCTTTGGTTGATCCCACTCTTATTTTGGAGAGTGTCGAGTCTACCAAAGTGGTCATGCCAATGCAATATTCAACTGATCCCACTCTTCTCTTGGAGACTGTTGAGTCTACCAAAGTGGTCATGCCAATGCAATATTTGGTTGATCCCACTCTTCTGATGGAGAGTGATGTGTCTACCAACTATGTTTTTAGCATTTCCAATTCACTACTTTTAGAACAAGGGGGCATTTCTCTCACTTTGAGCACACCCCATCCAATTCCTAGGATGGTTTCCTTTGATTGGAATGACCTTGTTGAGATTTGTCTTCCTTCTTCTGCACCCTTTCAGATAAGGGTTGAAGTTAATTAAAAAAATATTTACCAATGTATTGTAAATGAAGGATCCTCCGCAAGTTTCTTATCCTCCTCGTCTTGTCAAGATTTGGGTTCTCCCAATCTTTTGTATGCATCGCATGAGATGTTGGATTTTGAAATACACCCTAGTGAATATTTGGGGATTGTTCCTCAGTTACCTATCTTGTTAGGTGGGAATAATTTCCTTGTCGATGTTATAGTGGTGCAAGGCCCATTATATTTCAATATGATTCTCGGGCATGATTATGTATATTCTACGAATGTTGTGGTGTTTATGCTCTTCCGGGTGATGAATTTCCCTCACAATGGAATCATTGTCAGTATCGACCAGTTGGAATATGATATCACTATCCTAATTCAATGTTAGTTCAGGTTTCCCCTTTATATGTTCCCAGTATTTGTGTAGACTCTACCCCACCACATGTAAAATATGTGGCGTCTTATCCTCAATATTCAATTGCTTCTAGGAAGGAACCTGTGAAATCATGTATGCCTTCTCGAGACATGTTTGCCTCTTTTTATAGCACAACTTTGAGGTATTATGCAACCAACTTTTAGTGTGAACAAGGGGCTGTTTAGGGCACCTTTAGGTCTTTGACCAGCCACCTAGTCAGATTCAACCAATATTTGGATGTCAAATCAGCTTGGAAGATGAACCAGAAGTGGGTGGGAGGCCAACCAACATCATAAATGCACCGTTCTTAGGTGTGCACAGCTTTTAGCGTCCACAGTCATGCATCATGTGCATGTGTGCTTTTCCTGTGTTTCTTGATGGCGCATGTGCACGTGCTCCCTGTATAGTCATAGCTCATCCTAATTTTATAACTGGTTGTATAGTTTTGGACCTTTTGGAAATGCTTTTTTGGAAAATTTGGTCCATGGTTGAACTTAATAGCTGTTTGGAGATGTTGGATTCCTGTAACCATTTGCGAATGAAATTTCAGTGAAGTATTATATGAAGTATTAGAATAATTATAGTCATAGGGGAAGACATGGTGTTACATGTGTTCTTCTCATTTTTAATTGTGATAAAAATTCCAATCTAACATATAATTAGCATATGCATCAGATATTGAATTTTCACTCCCAGAAACATGAACATATGTAACATAGCGAAAATAATTTTCCAGAAGACGTACCTGAAGTAATCATCAGAGAAGCATAGTATTGTGCACACTATATTCACCGTTCAATTGTGACATTACCAATTGGGAATCCAAGTGAATCTCTAGAGACAAGACATCATGCAAAATAACATCCCATAGAAGCTCAATCACAACACTATACTCGACCATATTATTTTTTGTTGGCCCCAAAAAAGCGCCTTCAAAATTTACCACTTGTCCCAAAGGAGATTAAATCACCCATGCAATGGAAGAAAGGTTCTGAGTGTGACGGATGACACTATCCACGAAAGCGATGAATACCAAAGACTTTAGTGACATCTTCAAATCAAGAAGAAGTACCATAATAAAATTGAAATAATTGAAATAAAACAAACTATATAAGCTCTAAATAATACCAATATGCAATAATTACAAAGGGTAAAACACCTAAGAATTGAAGCTCAAGCATAGTATCTCTTGAGATAGATCCCATTTCTAGGCTCTGACAACACATTAACTTGATAATCAGATAATTATTAAGCTCCCTTATGCAGGGCAGACCTCACGATGTAAGGACCGTGCCACATTCGGTTAAATTTTCTTTCCCCTAATGCACATTTGTATTGATTGTAAAACAAAACAAGGTCTCCCCTGGGAAAAATCCTTGGGTGGATAGAATTATCGTATTGACTCTTGAAATGATTTGTTTGCACTCATTCTCTATGGATGTATCACAACACTTCTCATCGAGATGTTCTAGGTGAAAAATACACGCCTCCAATTCAATCATGTCTAGAAGAAGCTCCACGATGATATTTAATTAATTAATCTCACACTAAATTGGCATGCCTACTTCCAACCCATGGACTAGTTTGAAAGGAGATAATTATGTAACAGTCTTAACCGAGGTCCGATATGCCCACAATGCCAAGTAAATCATCAGATGCCAATTTTATTTACTCACATTGATAGTCCACTAAAGTATGGTCTTAAGAGACTTGTTGATGGCCTCTACTTGACCATTTTCTTGTGGATAATAAGGAGACAAATGCTCCTGCTTGAAACCCATCTTTGATGCTAACACTATCATCAGTCAATTTTGAAAGTGATTTCCATGGTCAGTGATAATCTCTCTCGGAACCCCAAAACTAGAAATAATTTGATTGAATATGAATAACATCCTAGTCTCACCATCATTTGTGAATGTAGGGATGGGTTTCACACACTTCATTAGTCAACAACCACGATAATATAGTGATGCTCCCTAGTCGAAGTTGGGTGGTATGTCATGAAATCTATCACCCACTCAGTGAAGAGACCAACAATGACGAAAGGAAACAAAGGAGTAGGATGTAATTGCATCTTCCTAGAAAATATTTGGAAAGGGTGACACCATTTGACTGCCTCAACACAATATTTAAATATGTTTGGACAAAATTATCCCGTGTGCATGATTTTTTGGGTTGTCTCTGAACCAGAAAGATGACTACCACATGCTCCACTGTGGAAATCATTAGGAACATCATCTTCTTCTTCATGAGTTAAACAACAATGAAGAACTAAATTGACCCCTCGACGGTACAAAGTGTCTCCAATAATGAGGTAGTTCTTTTCCTGATGGAGGATATGGTGTCGTTCATGTAATGAATGATGTGAAGAGAACTTCAAAGTATGGAGATATACTACGATATCCTCATATCAAGGATCATTGGAAGCGATAAGGAAAAGATGCTCATCTAGAAACGAGTCCGTAATAACAGTTTTCTCATCCTCTCTATGAAACTATGACATGAGATTGACAAAGACTAACGATTTCTTTGGCTTGGCATATACAAAGGCTAGATTTAAATCCCGCAATATGAAAATCCATTTGTTATATTTTTCCCCAATTATGTGTCTTGTGAGTACGTATTGAAATGGATTAACGTCAACAATCACAATAGTCTTATGAAAAATAATATAATGTTGAATCCTTTGGACTATGTGAATGACTTCTAAAGCCATCTTCTCAATGTGCAAATAATTAATTTCAGGACCAATGAAACCATGACCGAGGTAGTATATTATGTGTTCCTGGAGCTCATCATCTTCCTAAACTAAAACCACACTGATAGTGGATTTCACTGCTGAAATATACAACAAGAAATCTCTACTATAGTATGGAGGAATAATCAAGGGGGGAAAACAAGAGCATTCTTAAGTGTGTCAAAATATCAATGTGTGAAATTGTCCCAAATGAAAGGGACCCCCTTTTTCAACAAGGGCATAAATCTCTTGGTGATGTCAACATCATTAGCTATAAATTGATGAAGGAAATTATCTTTTCCTTGCAAACTTTGAATTTAAAGGATATTCTTTGGGGGAGGCAAATGAATTATTTCCTCAACCTTCAAGGGATCAACCACGATCCCATTGTTGGAAACAATAAATCCCAATAGACACCCCGAAATGAAACAAAAGATGCACTTGTTAGGGTTTAATCGAATATGATAGTATCAACATCTTTCAAAAATAATACAAAGATGAGACAAATGATCTACTCTATTGTGAGAGTGAGCAATGAGATCATCAAAATAAACCTCAACAATATATTTTAAATAATGAAAGTGAAATACATAGCATACTGGAAGGTAGCCCCAACATTTTTAAGGCGAAAAGGAATCTTTTTGTACATGAAAGTACCCAAGAACATATAAACGTTTTTTTATGTTGATCCTTGGGCTAGATCTGAATATGGTTGTAACTAGAAAATCCATCCATAAACAAAAATATTTCACTTCACACACATTCATTGATACTCTGATTGATAAATGTCATAGGTAAGTTTTCCTTAGGACACGCCTTGTTCAAATCATAAAAGTCCATACAAACATGAATGGTTCCTTTCTTTTTATCCACTAGAATGAGATTCAACACCCATTTAGTAAGGATAATCAGATAGACAAAACCAACCTTGGGTAGTTCCTCTACCTCTGCCTTAGTTGTTGCCACCTTTATTGGATTCATCAGTCGTAACTTTTGTCGAATATGCTTATTGTTTTTTTAATTCTAAACATGTGTTGAACAATACTGGGGTTTATACCTGGAATATCCTCATATGACCAAGAAAAAATATCGCAAACTCTTTAAACAAAATGATATACATGCATATCTCTTTCGAGGAACATTCTTCACTAATAAACACGTTCTCCATGATGCCCGGGGTATTGGATATGTCAATTAGAATATTCTTTGATATATTATCCATGTTACCCTCATCATAAACACCATGCTTTTTTAAATGGTTCATGGGGTGACCAACACCTCCATTCAAAGTCAATCAAAATTATCCCTTCTCCACTCATATAAGTTCTAGGAGGAATAAGATCGATGATGCAAGTCCTCCCAAGGCTATTTTGACCCTATCATTGGCTCAAGAATAGATTCGTTAGAAGGTAAAATAGTATCAATACAATTTAATGAATCAAAATAATTTAGGGCCTAGATAGGATTTGTAATATGATCCACTTCTTCTTTCCACGAAGGAGTAGGATCAAAATCTGCCATAGTTTGTTGAAAAACCTGATAAGATATATTAGCTACAGATAATGGAATAGCCATCTTGGAATGGATAATAACTTCTACCAAATTTCATGGCGTGGGTAACACCCAGGGATCCTCAAAATATTTCATTTGAAACAAGCTTACTTGAGTCATGTGGATTGAAGAGCTTGATTGTTGGTAGCCAACTAGAACAACATTAATATACAAAATTGGCACTAAGAAGTTAAAAGTTCCAATTAATGAAGGATACATCCCAACACCAATTCTCTCAGTTTCCATCTGAGAGTTTTCAATTAACAATACCATAGATACTAGATTCGTTGTAGAGTCATAGAAAGTTAATGAAATTTCGTCGATCATAACAATTTTCCCTTCATGAGGGAAGTAAAAAATTCAGAAGAGCGATGAAATGAAAACTATCATCACAAATGTTCAACTCCTCCCTAACAATAAGTTGTGGTCGAGCAAATAATTGACCACTTCCACTTATACGGAAATAGATTCCCCCCCAACTAGATAGGGAAGGAGTAAATGATACAATGTGGTCTAAACATGCATCCATCAAAAGCAGTTAACAATGTGGGAGATGGAGTGAGCTTAGGAGAGCCAATGGATTTCAAACAGGACAATGAATTGACACATGTTGAAACACCTTCATCGAAAATAATCCTTCCAATAATGTGCTTGGAATACACGACATTGTTGGCAGCCAACCCAATTTTTTTTTTCGATTACTCTCGAAATCTGCCTACACCCCTTGCGGTATCATGACAAATCATTGTCGCATTGTGTTAATGGACATGTGTCTCGTTTTTTCAACCATTACAATTCAATTTCGACTCAGTTTTCACAATTGCAAATGTGAAAACACCTATCTTGTTGATTATACTGTCGTCGTATTTTTGATTAGTTGGTTGATACTTGATCACTGGTTTATCGTATGATTGATAAAGGTTTTACAAGACTTATGTTCTTGATCATTGTCTTACCTTGATTACGCATTTGGATATATTCCACCATTAAACCTTTGGGCATGAAAGTTATTGGTCTCATTTATTGAAAGTTATAACATATTTGCTCATATTGTTTTATCCTTGTTATGGTTTTCATTTGATTATCATATGAAAACATTGCATTGTGTGGCTCTAAGGTTTTGGAATACAAACGCATGTGATATACACCAACTATAATGGCAAGTTCGTAAAGGTATGATAACTATGGTTTTGATGGCGCATAAGTTGACCTT
>JASDQU010100247.1:700008-713061 GCA_032191745.1 Picea mariana | reverse complement strand
TAGATCATTTAGCTTAAATCACTTTCTCTTTGGTTTCCTTACGAGACCTTAGGGCGGCCAACGGAGCCGTTAAACTCGTCAGGGTGGTCCATACCAAACGGCTTGGGTTATTTAGACAACCCCGGACCGGTTCCACTCTCCCAGTTGACGGACGGTCATTTTCGCCCGTCAACAGACATTTATTTGGAAGGCAATGTGATATGGAAGATGAGGATTCACATCTATAGTATTGAACTTGACAATTGTAAGATCTAGGAGTCAGTAGCTCCTATTGTGGATAACAATGTGCTTCATTACATGGGGAAACTGTGAAGCACCTCAAGGGTCGACATCGCACAAGGTGTTTGAGCTAAGTACTCAACAATCGAATAGTTGGGAGTAGTTAGAGAATTATGATTGTGCAATGAATTATTATACACACCTTTCAGTATGTGTGACATTGCATCCCCCCTAGGATTATGTATATGAAGAGAATTTTGAGGATCAAAAGTTTCCTTTCCTTTAAATGTAGACTCAAGGTTACCATAATCCAAGGCCCTAGTCGACAGAGATACGTCTGATCCCACCATATTGTTGAGAGACATACCACAATCCATGAAGGGTGTATTTTTGTTTCCTCCCTTCATATTTCCACGGTAAGAGCCCACTTCCATATTCTCCCTAAGGTAATGGGTTCTTTAACATGGTAGGGTGTTGCTACATTAACAAGTGTTGATCCTCTTCCAACTTGGGGAATTGGTGGGTAAAGTGATATTCCTTCCAAATTTTTCATGGAAACCTCACCTTCCTCTTTTCTTTATTATCCCCTCCAACATTAGCATCAAATTTACGTTTTTAGTGTTTTTTCCACCTCCTTTCTTATCTTTACTCTTATTTTTCCCTCTGGGCTGTCGAGTATCCTTCGGGTTCATTGATTTCACAACATGCGCATTTGACAACTGGATGATGGAAATAGTCAAAGCCATATCTTGACCAACCACAACTGGATGAATAGTCATATGTTTCATCTTGCTTGCAACCAGATCCACGGTAGTGCTATTGACGGAACCAATGATGCCATTGGAATGTGGTCCAAAATATGATTTCAACGTGTCATTGTTTGGTCATGATGCATCCAAAAATATCTCATATATGATCCCAGACTAAGAATAGATCAAATCCAATTGTTGGGACCTAAAAATTGCTTTCTCCTTAAAGGATACCCCCGATGTAGAAAAATCCTTGGAGGAATCTTGGCCTTGATCATCCTTTTCTTCCTCCACCACTCTTGGTTATGATCTAAAATATGAGTGGCTTTGTCTTTCCATAGCATAGAAAATAAATCAGAACCAACATCATACTGGAATAAAAGCTTAAAATGGTTCAGAAAACCCAATGCCAAATCGTGAAAGGTGTGACATGTCGACCAATGAATTTTGATATACCATTTTTCTGCAATGTCTATGAGAGTGCATTGAAAGAGACATAACCACATGGAGTCATCATTCAAATACTTGGACGAAAACCATAAATGAGAAGTCATTACATGATCTCCCAGATCCTCACCAGATTTACCCTTGAACTTTGGAATGTTTGAGGGTAATTTAGTGGGGATCGAGGGCCAATTTGGATCGTGACAAATTGGTTCATTCATAAGTTTTGATAATTTTAGAAAGTTTAACGTTGCCAGAAAAAAAAGTCTCAACTACGACCTAGAATTCCAACTAGCGAGGCTGGAGACTCCGGGTTGGTTAACAACTGAAAAAGGATATCCTAGATTATTACAGGCACCAGGTTTCTAGAAAGAGTTCGCTGATGGATTAGGATTTTGATTAAAACCTTGAAATCCCTAGTTAAAAGGAAGAAAACCTCCACCCATCAGGTTTTCTTAAGAGTAGACAGGGTTTCCCCTTGTCAACATCCCTTTTGAAGCTATATACCCTTGGATCGATTTGTACTGAATTTGGAAGGGGTTTCCCCCTGACGACATTTCTTGTGAAGGTAATGACCCTTGCACATGATTCCACTAACTTTGGAAGGGGTTAACCCCAATTGAAATTTCAGATCAAGGGAAGGTATTTCTCTCGAACCCACCAAACAAAGTGAAAGAGTTAGAATTTGAAGGAATGTCGAAGGATTGAAATCCTCCGCCCAAAGTACTTTTGTTATCACTCTGTGTTTTCCCCTGGCTGTGGGAGGGAATCCACAGAGGTAACCTGCAAACCAACTTGAGGTTAGAAGCTAGCCTTTCCAACCAAAAGAGGGATCTCTCTTTCAAATGTATCACTGAAAGGATTGATTTGGTTTTGACTCAAAGGATAGATATCTGATTTAAAGTAAATTTAAAGAGTTGGTGGTAGAGAAGATGGAAGGTCCATTGGGCATGGAGTCATTGAGTCAGAGATCAATGATGATTTGATGGACTCTTGGTGGATGGATAAAAACTATTCATAGGAAATATAGAAAACACTTTTCTAAGTCAAGTAAGTCATTGTAGATGGAATATAGAATAAAATGCATCAATAACCAACCCAAGGAATCAAATCCAGAGTAATCTTGAGGTGATTATAGAAGAAAAACACAACAATGTTCAAATGTATGTACAAAGCATCAATTTAGAGATAAATTTCGATACAAAATTTCATTTAAAAATCATAAATTTAAAATTGGAATGAATCAAATGTAGATAGGAAAACACATACATAGAAGGAGAACATACATAGAAGAGTATAGTCACATGAATATCTGAGAGAAATATCAGGTACTTTTGGTCCAAAATTCCATTAATCTAAAAAATGTTTAAAATATGCAGTCAAATAAACTTTCTCATACACTCGCTAGCCTCTAGTAAACGTGGATTCATAAAATTTATACAATTTGCATTCTCAATCCTTCCAAATTCGAATTTAACTACCTTTCTAAACCAAGTTACAGTTACAAAATTTTGGAAATAAAATCTGAACTGTCTGCTAGAAAAGAGGAGTTAGTTTGTTGGAAAATAGGGGTCAAATATGTCATCATATCTCCTGAATCAATATAATATTTGTTACAAAACTGAGAGAGGTTTTTGTATATGAACCCGTGCTTGAGAAAACCTCTTTCATCTTTTGAAAATTCCGCTCTATATTCTTCGGATATAAGCCCGAAGATAATGCCCTAAAAATGAAATCATTAAATATTTAAAACTGGAAAAATAGGTTGTAAATATCTATTCAAATCTTTCAAACCATGACACCTGTTGCAAATATGAGAGAGGTTTTATTTATGGGGTCCATGATTGACAAAAGACTCTTTGGGTTTTTCAAAAAACCTCTCCATTTGTTCGAAAAGAGATCTTGAAGTTGAATGCAAAAAATATTATTTGTGCAACATGCCTTGTAGACTTTTCACAACGAATTTACTGCCCAATAGAAACCTACAAGAAATTGCGCAACAGTTTGCACAACGAAGCCTTTATTCACACTTTTTCCACCTGTTTTGGCTTTGACTAATAGATTATTAGTGAATGATTGTTATTTTTGTTTGATGATGGTGATAAGGTTCCTGAGAACCTGTTCTACCTCTTCAAAGAATCACTTGTTTCTTAAAGCTTCAAAACCCCAATATATGTCAAATTGAAAAAATTAGCCCAAGTTACCTCTGACTAATAAACCTACATTTTGCTGATGCATTCTCAGGGACTATTGCATCATCATCCAACTAATCAGAAACCCAATTCAAAAGTGATGAGAAAATTTCCATCTTTCTTCCTAAAATATAATTAAGACAGTTGTGCAGTGAGTTCGTTGCGCAACAATAACCTTCAGAAAATGCACAACGAACTTGGATGATGGATTTGTGAATTACAAAAAGGAAAAAAGATGTATGAAGGGTTTTCTGCATGGAAAATGAATATTTTTGAATCCCCAAAACAAATTAAACCACCTCTAGTGCCCATGATTACCTTGTTTCACCTCTTAACCAAATGTACAACACTAGGAGGTTGTGCAGTGATTTATGCAACGCTTAATCACTTGGTGATGTCACAAGACAAAAGGATATTTGACCACATGAGATTGTTGTACATGATATGACTTGACCACACATGACTTTTAATGACTCACATGACCCCTCATCATAACTTTTTAAAGACATGACAACCCATATCGTTTTAATACAAGCTGGACACAAATGACAAGGTTTTTTAATTTGACATGACCTAAAACCTTATGATAAGACCCTATTTAACCATTTTTATTGAAATTGAGCCTAAAATTCATATACTCACTAAATCACTCATACCTAATAAATAATTCCATGGTCTATATAAGGCCAGGGCATGACTTTGATCCTACAACATATCAGATTCAAACTCAGACTCTATCAACCTATTTATAGGACACTAACACTGGATCAAATGGGGATGGAATCCTCCCTCTGAGATGCCAAAGTACATAGTAGACTAGTGGCCTATTCATTGAGTTGTTCCCAAACCACATCTACAACTTGTTCAAACTCCTCTGTGACCAAACTCACTGAAAATAAAAAAGTGGAAACTGCAACCCAAACTGAAAATATTGCACACTGCTGAAAGAAATGCTTGCCCAATAAGCTTATTTGCACACCAATCCTCCTACCCTAAGCTGCTGAGGCCAATCTTGATCATGTATAATGCCATTTCCAATGCAACCATGCAAGCATTTTGTCCATTGACTGGCCTCCTTGCATGTATTTCTTTAGAAGTGAAGTCAAAGATCTGTGTTGGGTAAAATATATGCACTATTAATTCCAACATTAAATTATCAACTAGGGAGTTGTAGACTTAGAGGTGAAAGCACATGAAATGCATGGTTGGATCCTAGTCTAGCCTATTTCTGGAAAACCACTCTTTAATACAATAAATAAGCAAGCAGGAATGAATGAAAGAAAGACAAGAACAAATTAAAATTCACACTACAAGATGTAGCTTAACACTGGATCACAAGATCACGTCTCCCGAGTTAGATCCCGATCTTCAATGGCTTATTCCTTTAGTGGTTCGCTAAACTACGGGAAAAGTAAATTAAAGAAACTAGATTAAAGGACAAATAATTCAACCTAAAAGTGAATGTGTAATTTACCCAAATTGGCATTCAAATCAATCAGTTGGATGAGGTTACTCAAACCCTCATGTATGAGTGCTACTGACCTAAAATGGAATTTACTAGTTTTAAGAGAAAATCCACCAAACTCCTAATCGACCCTTATATAGACAAAATGATGTAATGTAAATACTTCAAAGAAACACACTTTAGAGAGTTGTGCTCAAGAAAATATATGCCTGGGAATGAAAGCAAAGTCAAAGTGGAGGTACGGAATTAGTTTTGTTTATGTACAAAAATGAATGTACGGATACGAGATTTATGTACAAGAATGAGATTGCTTTGTATGGATCTTCCATTTAACGTTGCATTCACACTTATATAACAATATGTAACAAAACTCTAACGAATAAAACAATGCATAATTACAACATAACAAATGATATAACAATATTAACAAAACATTACAATCAACATAACAAATACACTTCTAAATAAACGATTAGCAAAACAGTATAAACATATAACAACACATTATTTCTATTAACGAAATATTATAAATTTATAAAGAATAAAGAATAAACAACAATAAAAAAAAATGTTAAAACAAAACAATATATATAATAGACAAATTTTACACATGTATTAATAATCAAACATTATATTATGTACATCTCAACAATTTAAATAACAATTAACAAAGGACAAAAAAACAAACAAATAACAATGTAATGCATACGGTGTAATGTAATGGATATAGCAAAACAAACAATATAAAAGAAAACACATATCAGCTACACAATACAAACCTTCGTAAAAGCTTCAAACCTAAAACTTAAAAAAAAATTCAAGCCTATGTACAGATTCAACTAGGAATGAATATTTACAAAGCTAATTGCAACATGAAATGAATATTGTGAGTGGAAGGTGTTGGAGAAATTTCTATTTTTGACACACTACTTCAATGGAAGTTAACTAACTAGTTCTATTTTAGACTTTCTATTTTTACCATCACTATTATGCATGCATGCATTCCTAAGGAAAGCTAACTGCTTGATTGTTTTTCTTAATTATGGAATGTTTTTCCCTATATATGAGTGTATTCCACTCATTCATTGTATCATATTGATCATGATCTACGTATCAATCATCAGCTCATTGGATTAGTGTGAATATATTTTCTCATTCTTCCATATTGAATCTCTCTTCCTTTTCTTGATAAGCTTTGTTTGTGCATGCTTTAGCTAGATCTCATGTGCAGGTTTCCATGGAATACTGACTGGTATTAGAGATATGCTGCTTGGAGCAAGCCAAACAAGCTACGGAAAATCGAGAGTTCGGTGAGCTAAATCCGTGGTCGTACCTTTCAGCAGTTATTCCTCCCAAAATATTATGTTTTTGAGGAAACATCCCACGATGAAAGTAAATCAACCGATTGTGGAAGTGGGTTTTCAATCGTTTGACGAGATTTTTCACCGTTTTCTCATAAAGTAAGCTGCAAGATAGCCTCCTAAAACTAATACGAATCAGTGGTTGTACCTTTCCACAGTGATTGCTCCCCAAGTATTAATGTTTTGAGGAAATGACCCACGTGGAAAGTAAAACGAGCCATTATGCAAGTGGGTTTTCAACCATTTGGTGATATTCCTCACCGATTGATCAGAAAGTAAGTCGAAAGATCATCTCCTGAATCTGATACAAATTTTCACTTAAAAAGCCCTTTTTGTCGTGATTTCTTAAGTTTTCACTTGGAGATTGAGAGTAAATTTTTAAGGGTTCTTAGAAATAGTGGGAGAGATGGGTAGGACAACTATTATACAATCAAACTTGGTGGTAATCCTTATACCATACAATTATTTTGATTGGAAGCCCAAGGCAGAATTCCAACTCGGAAGGAAAGGATTGTATAAATTGACGATGGCGACAGAAATAGAACCTACATCAGTGTTATAACCCTAAATTGCACCACACATGCTTACCTGGCATCGGGCCAACTCATATCCCTTCATTGCCAAAACATCTGTTGAACAACTCTTTGGAAATCCTCTTGTGTCAAGGCCCATGCGCCCTAACCCATTACTGCACGCGTGTGCACGCTGGCTGACTCACTACAGCCCGCGTGTACCTAACAAAGCATGAAAAAAGGAAAGTTGCCGATGGAACAAAAAGCTATGGGTCAGTTAACTAAAACTACCGGCCATGCATGGCCGAGGGTTCGTCCAAAACCCTAGCTCCTTCTAGCCTATAAAAGAAGGGGTAGGGGTACCATTTGGAGGAGGAAAAAATATAGTGAAGAAACTCTGTCCATTTACGTAATCCATTGTCCCAACCCTTTAGCCTTTCCTCAAGCCAAAGGAGATTTAACGCAAAGCAGTTGGAGGACAGAAGAAGAGGAGCCCAGGATCAGGTTCAAGGAGCGGTGGCCGGTCTCATCTTTGATTGTAAGTTGATTCATTTTCATTAATAAAAAGAATACTTTTCCCGTCCCAATGCATGAGTTATCTATAATTTGATGAATTTATGCTTGATTTCTAACCCTTGAGTAGAGAAGTAGCATGCATGCATAGTTGGTATTTGTCTTGATTGCAGGTTATCTATGGAAGGAGCAGCGCAAGCAAGTGGTCAAAACGCAACGGAGGATCTACATCGAACACCGATAAAAAGGTTAGTGGTTCTCTTCATGCATTTACTGTGAAAGAGGGGTTTTTATCTTGGGTGGTAGGTTAAAAAGTAATTTATTTTCAGTCAAAATATGGATGCAAGTCTGACCCTAGTTTGCTAGTCCGTAGGGTATTTTTCCCAACAACAGAGTTGGCGACCATACTGGGGAAGATACTCTTTAGGGTTTTCGGATTTAGTTGAGTTTTTTGGGTAGTTTAAAAGATTAGATTTTTTGTTTCTTTGTCTGTCTTTTTTGAGGTCTGAGCTAGCAGGGAGCCTGGTTCTTTATACCAGTTTCCCCTGACTGTTGCTTGATGGTAGTTGTCGGGACACATAGAGGTACACGCGGCCTACAGAAGGCCTACACGTGTGTGCCCGCGCCCTATCCTCTTACAGCCCGCGTCTGAATGCTAGTTGTAGGGATAACAGTAGCACGTAGGAGTTCAGAGAAATTGAGAGGCAGTCCACCTCTTCCTTGTCAGAATTATACATTCTCAGGGGGTTTTCTGGAATCCTGTCTGGGTCTTGCTGGTTCACAGTCCTGTCTCAGATTGCTTTTTTCGCCTTATTATTCCTTGCATTATTTTTTCTTTTCTATTAGAAAAAGAATCCAAGCCTTCAAGGGACCCTGGTTGTCAATACCAGAGGCCTCTTCCTGATCTGGACTGCCTATTTTTATCTTTGTCTTAGAATTTATACATACACGCAACCTGTATAAGGTCAGCTCGCGTGTACATGCGTCCTGTTTCAACTCAGCACGCGTTCGCACGCGTGTTGTTTTAGTGATAGTAACGTGCTTGACAGGCTACTTTTTGTTCAGGGTGGGGCAGTCATCCCCTCCTTTGATGAGAAGTATTCCTCTCAGGTGTTTGAGTCTAGGGTTGAACAGTCAGTAGGTTAGGACAGCTTACCCTTAGCCTACTTTTTCTCAGTTGATAGTTGAACAGAAAATGTAAAAAAAATAATATTTTTCTTTATGGTTTTTAGGCAAGCGTAAGAGTCTTTGTTTTCTTTATTGCCATTGTGTGCCTTTACTCTGATTCTTTGTGATCTGCTCTTTAAGAAATAATTTGTCTTTCTTGGTTTTGTGCTTGTCGGTATTTTCCCTTTGTTGCTTTATTAGCACTTAAATAAATAAAAAATCTCTTTTCATTTTCTTCTTTGTTTGAAGAGTGTGTTTCTGCATCATTAGCTAGGGAGACGTCTTTTGGTTCATAAGTTTTTACAGTGCATTTAGAGCATAAGTAGCTCATAGTCGAGCGAAATTCCTTTATGTTTGCTACATAAAATCTTAGAAAAGTTGAAAAGAAAAAGAAATCTTTCTTTGTGAAAAGTTGCTAAAAATTTTGCATTTAGTAAAAGTCTTTTGTTTCCAGTTTTTTTTAATTCATTTTTGATTTCATCTTTACACACCATCAGTTTCACCTTCATTCCCCTTGACATAATAAAAAGCCTTAAAAGCAATGCTAAGTTAAAATCTATTAGACTTTTTTGTTTGTAGGGTTCACAAACTAGTTCAGGACTAGGGCCTTGGATTGGGTTGGAGAGGAAACTCTCTAAGGCCATTCAAAACCAAACATTCGAGTCTGTGATAGGGACTGTAGAAGTCTAGTTTCATGGAAGTTATCTGGGACCCCCCTCTAACACAGGGGATAAACACGAGGTCACGTGCGGAAAGGTAGCGGAGATAACCCCTCCAAAGACAGACCAATCGTAGTGGAGAACACATATCGAGGGCTTGTTTTGGGATTCTGTCGTTTGCATTTGCCACGGGGCTTCGTGGGTCTCGAATCCGTTCGAGGTCCTCAGTTGTCTTCCAGACCATTTTCATTCAATACCCTTGACAGGTTTCGGGCTTGATACCCTGCTCATTGTGGTCTACCCGACTTTCGACTGTACCCGCCTGGTGATTGTTCGCATGCTGGCAACCTAGTTGCCAATCTTTGTTAGGGACATACATGGGTGACTACGAGGGTATAACGCGGTACCTAGGACAGACATTGGGCCATGCTTTGTAGAGTATACCCAAAGGGTGCTTCCGTGTTCGAGTTGCACTTGCACCGGTAAATTGCTCTAGTGTTGGTTGTTGTAACTGTTCTTCTAACTAGTTTAGTGATTGCTTGTCTTATCTCTTAGGGGCTTCTTTTTAGTGTGTGTTACTTTTGAATGTGTAGAATACCTTAGCGTGTCTTGGATCTTCTCACACAGTGGAGGATCCTGAGCTTCACCGGTCATGAAGGATTCTGGGCCTACCATCGGTTACACTGGAGCCACCCCCGCCACCATTAAGGTGGAAGCTAGACCAACAAGGGTCTTTTGAAGCAACCGGGTTACAAACCTTTGTTCCTGAACAAGTCCTGGAGGAATCAACCGCCACTCTTGGCTCGGTTGAAACCCCAACCACTAATACTTGGCCACCGGTTATTGTACCAATCCAATTTTACGAAAGCCTGTTAGTGCCTCACACAACTATGGAAACAAACGTTGTTACTTCTTCTGGGAATTCTTCCATTCCCACCATAGTTGCTACCACAGGAGAAGCATCTCCTAACTTACCATCATCAGTCCAAGCCACCATGGTCTCGGCCGCAACTACGTCGCACAGTGGACTGATTCCGTCTATGGCGGCGGCCACAACTCCCTTCACACCTAGTGCGACAGGCCCTCCGTTCTCATACGGTATGCCTAGTTCGGGTACAAGTCCTGCACTCACTCACTCCACTTTACAGACTTTGGGTCTGGGGGAAGGGAGCTCTAATGCTTCTCTGCAAGGTCAACTTGGGGGCACTCTTGTCCCTTTTAACACTTTTCCTTACGCTGGAGGTCATATTCCTCCTTCGTCCCCTTCGCTTGGTGGTACGCATCAGCAGTCCGCCGGGCAGCCTGCACACACTAGTTTATTTGGAGCCGGGAGTCAAGGAACACCTGCGCACAGTATGCCGGTAGGTTTGTCACCGTTTGTTTGGAATGGGACATTTGGTAACAACACTTTCTCATCCTCTACTTTCCCATCTGGGGGCAATCCCATTTTTGGACAGTCTACTCTGGCACAGGGTGCTATTCCTGTGCCGGGGGCACATGTAGCAGGACCTTGGAACTCAGGACAAGGATCCATTCCCTCCTCTGGAATGTTGTTATTGGGTAATTCTTTCCATAGTCAATGGAGCCCTGGACAGACTACTATGCCTCTCCCATCAAGACTAGCATGGGGTAATCCTTCCCAAAGTCCTTCAAACACGATGCATGCCCAACACCCTATGTCCTTTATGGGAAATCAGTCGATGATGTCTCCACAGATGCAAAATCCTTATGTTGGTCAGGGCCATGGTTTCTACCAGAATCCGGACCAGCAACCAAACTTTTCCTAGCAACCTAGTGCCAGTCAAACTCCAGGACCCTTTTTCCGAGGTTATCAGCAGCAGCCCAAACTACCATTCTTGGCAACTTTACACTTGACATATTTGACAAGGTTGTTAAATGATCCTATTTGTCATGATCCACGTTGGCCTCCTATGCCAACAAAGTTTCCTTCGGACATTCTAAAGTTCGAGGCCAAGCCTAACAAAGATCCAGGTGATCATGTGACTACCTTCCATATTTGGTGTTCATCTAACTCATTGAAAGATGACTCCGTACAGTTGCAATTGTTTCAACGTACTATTATCGGGAGTGCCGCGAAATGGTACATTGAGCTCGACCGCTCAAGATACTCTTCTTTTGGTGAACTAGCGATGGCCTTCCTTAACCATTTCCAGTTACCTGTGAGATATGACGCTGGCACAGAGCTGCTTGCCAATTTCAAACAGACAACAGTGGACCATATCTCTGATCATATTCGAGAGTGGAGACGGTGGAAGAGTCTAATCAAAGTATCGGTCCCACTAGCATTCCTGCTTGAGTGGTTCCTTAAGTCTCTGGTCCCACAATTATCCAAAGATGTCGTGACTTTCGGAGTTTTCTCCGAAGAAGATGCCATCATGAGGGCTCAACAGTTTGAGCTCATCTATTCTCAGTCTGGTTTATTATACAACATCCTACCGGATGCACCACGATCGATACTAGATAAAAATAGACAGAGAGCTGGACCACATGCCGATGGTATTGTTGGTTCAGCACAAACCAAGCCCGCTGAGCAATTGACAAAGCAATTGCAACAGTTATCCATACAACACTCAGTGGCCAGCCAAACTACTTCTTTGGCTGCCCCTCCTACCCAAACGTCGGAAGTACACTCTGTGCATTCGACTAACCCAAAGGCCACCCAGCAGCCCGAAGGGAAGAAAAAAAAATGAAAGAAGGGTAAGGGGGATAAAAAACCCACTGATAATGCTGGCGGGGACACTACAGAAAAACAGAAGCCGAGGTATCCGTGCAACTTGTGTGCGGAATACCACCCGACCCATCTTTGTCCTCGACTTACAGAGGCCCAAAAGTTTGTCACACAACAACAACAGGCAGTGTTGACTAATCCTTTTCAACATGGACAAAATTTAACTCAAGCCTCTACAAGTATGGAAGGGGGCAGCTAAGAAACCTGCCCTCCTCCAAATAATCCCTCATCCGCGAACATATATATGGTTAGGGGTGATTCTTTCATAATGACTAGAGCGCACGACTATAGTAAACCAAGCGCTTCTGAGAAGGGTAAAGAAGCTGAGCTCCCATCTCTTCCACTACAGATAGAGAAGACGTTGGGAGAAACAATGACATGCATTCCAAAGGGTGCATTTAAAAAAGCTTCTAACAACCCAAACGCAAGGGCCGCCCAGAATTACTCTATGGTGGAGGATTTATCACAAACCCCTTGTGCGATGTCTGCTTTGGAGGTCCTCCAAAGTTGCCCTGCTCAGAGGAAAGCCTTGTTAATGGCTTTGGGATCTACTGAGACTTGTAATCCAGGTACCATCATGTTAGATACAACCGACTTAAAACCTCGTCTGCCTTACCACGTAGCATTTTAGATAGTAGTGGCTCATCCCACGAAAACTTTTACACAGAATATCTTCCGCACGGTGGTCGATGAGGGAACCTCGACATGTGTTATGTCGTTAGCATGTTGGAAGGCCATTGGCCAGCCCGCTTTGTCTCCATCACCTACTTTCCTTACTTCTTTCGATGGTCGTTCTTTCCGACCACATGGCATCGTTCCTTCTTTCCCTGTGCAGTTAGGAGGGAGGACCGTGTGTGTCGAAGTAGAGGTAGTCGATGCTCCCCTTGACTATGATATCTTGTTAGGATGGAGTTGGACTTATGCTATGCAAGCTGTGGTTGCTACAGTTTTTTTATTCTTGTTGTTTCCACACGAGGGTCGGATAGTGACCATCGATCAATTGTCCTTCTCTAGACCTGACCC
>JASDQU010100247.1:687566-699615 GCA_032191745.1 Picea mariana | reverse complement strand
TAGTCTAGACAAACCTTGGGAAGATCTTCATCACAGATCATATTTCCTCCCAGAGTTAAGACAAATCGAGGCAGGAGAATTCACTATTACCATGACGAGAGATCAGCCGTGTCCTATTAATCTCTTAGATACACAGGAAATTTATGCTGAGGGGAATATGGCGACTATCGCTGAAAATATACCTATCAACATCTCCCAAAACCCTGGCGTCGTGGAGAATGTCTTTGTCGGAGTGGATTGCTTCCCCGAAGAGATTCAAATTTACACGGATCTTTTCAAAGAATTCTGCGACGTTTTTGCCTGGTCTTATGAGGAAATGCCAGGTATAGATCCAAAAATAGTTGAACATGAAATCACAACGTATCTCGATGCTAAGCCTGTTCGACAAAAAAATTGTCCAATCAATCCGAAGAAAGCAGTAGCCATCAATATTGAGGTTGAGAAATTGTTAAAGGAAGGTTTCATTTATCCTATTCATTTGACTCAATGGGTGTCAAATCTCGTGCCGATCAATAAAAAACAAGGCGCGATTCATGTATGTACCAATTTCTGTGATTTGAACAAGGCATGTCCCAAAGATAATTTTCCAACACCATTCATTGACCAGATCATTGATGAATGTTCTGGTTGTGAATCCTTTTTGTTCATGGATGGTTTTTCGGGCTATAATCAAATCCAAATCAAACCTGAAGACCAACACAAAACGACATTCATTTGTCCGTGGGGTACATTCACCTATCGTAAGATACCTTTTGGCCTTAAAAATGTTGGAGCCACATTCCAGCGAGCCATGTATTTTGCGTTTCATGACCTCAAACATATAGTCAAGGCCTATCTAGATGATTTAGCATCACGCTCTTGCAAGAAAAAGGATCATCCCACACACCTTAGACTAATCTTCGAACGTTGTTGCTACTTCAGGATTCGCTTGAATCCAAACAAGTGCAGCTTCTGTGTAACGTCAGGACGTTTTTTAGGTTTCATCGTATCAACAACAGGGATCATGGTTGATCCTCTTAAGGTGGAGGCAATAATCCAGTTGCCCCCCCCACGCACAATCTTACAACTTCAAAGTCTACAAGGCAAGGCGAACTTATTACGACGCTTCATCGCCAACTATGTCAAAATCACCAAGGGCTTTATGCATTTGCTAAAGAAAGACGTTCATTTTTTATGGGACGAAGCCGCTCAATTCTCTTTCGACACATTAAAACATGCCCCACAACCACACCTTTGCTACGACCACCTAATTATAACAAAGTTTTCTTATTATATCTGGCTGCCGCAGAGTCAACTATAGGCATGGTTTTAGTCCAGGAAGATGATTTGTTTTCAGAATACGTGATCTATTACCTGAGCCGAGGCCTCGTAGGACCGGAACTCAATTATTTTCATATTGAAAAACCTGCGTTGGCATCAGTTCATGCTGTTCAACGGTTCCATCACTATGTTCTGTTTCGCAAGACCACCGTCATTGCTGTCGTGAATCCATTCCAATACATGTTGACACGATGAGTTATAGGTAGAAAAATCAGTATATGGATGGTCATCCTCCAATAATTTGACTTAGACTTCGTTTCAGCAAAGTCCAAGAAGTCACTAGTCTTCGCAGAGCTTATTTCGGAACTTCCGGTTGAGTCAAGTGACGTTGTGCCTGAGGAATCACCTATCTGGGGGGATATGTTTTTGATTGCATCTTTAGACCCCTGGTACAGAGATATACTTATCTATCTCTAGACTTTGAAGTGCCCCACCTTTGCTTCTCGTGACGAGCGTTGGTGGATACGCCATCGGGCTAAGAATTATCTCATACTCGATGATACATTGTATCAGAGAGGTGTAGACTGCATCTTGCGTCGATGTCTCACTCATGAGGAGGTCATCATAGTGCTCAACAATTGTCATAAGGGATCTTGTGGCGGTCATTTATCTAGGTTGGCAACATCCCAAAAGATTCTACGCACAGGTTACTTCTGGCTGACACTTATCAAAGATTGTATCGAATCGATCAAGAAGTGCCATCCGTGCCAAGTATTCTCTCGGAAGATGAGGGAACATCCTGCTCCTATGTTTCCTGTCATCACAGTTGGTCCCTTCACTAAGTGGGGGATTGATTACACTACATGCAACCCCCCGTCAGCAAGGGGGCACCGCTATATCATCGTAGTTGTCGACTACTTCACTAAGTGGGTCGAACCTATGCCAATGTTTAAAGATGATGGAGAGACTGCAACTCTCTTTTTATTCAACCAGATTATAGCATGGTTCAACGTCCCGAGAGAGATTGTCACTGACCATGGCAGTCACTTTCAGAACCAAATGATGACCAAATTAACATCAAAGCTTGGGTTACGGCAGGAACATTCATCACCTTACTACCCCCAAGCCAATGGGTAGGTGGAAGCTGTAAACAAAACTCTTAAGGCGATTCTACAACGAACTATCAACTCAGCCAAGTAAAATTGGCATTTGATGTTATACTCAGCATTATGGGCTTACCGAACATCTGTTAAGACTGCAACCGGTTTCTCACCTTTCCAACCCGTTTATGGGCTGGAGGCAGTCTTGCCCATCGAATGTCAAATCCCATCTCTGAAATTGGTAGTACAGTTATTGCTAGACACTTCTCCACTTGAAGGGTGGTTAGTATACCTTGAGCATCTTGATGAGCAGCGTCGTGATGCGGCCCTGGCCAATGAGGCTCACAAACATAAGTTCAAGTGTCAATATGATAGGTCCATTCGTCCTCGGATTTTCTCTGAAGGTGACCTTGTCTTGGTCTATGACCAAGACAAGGACCCCCCGGGGGCAGGAAAGTTTAAACCCATGTGGCTCGGACCCTTCATTATAAAAGAGGTATTGAAAAAGGGTGCTTATCGCTTGGTTTATTTTGAAGGGAATGCTTTGGCGGAGCCTAGAAATGGGCTCTACCTCAAGAAGTATTACTCATAGACAAGTCACTGTGGGTAACTTTTTGTAACATATGTATTGTCTTTGTACTATTACTTTTTTACGTTTATTTTAAAAGTGTTATGGATGTGTCATTGATGTTATCTTTCATCAATATGGCAGATGTCAAGTGAGTCCAAGGTGTTCGTTGGGTATGCGGACGGTGCTAGTCGACACACGTGGAGGCTTGCCTCCGCAGCTTGGGTAATCTTTACACCACAGGGTCAGTTGTTATCTTCTGGAGGTATATGCTTAGGTGACACCACAAATAATGTTGCCGAGTATAGTGCAGTTATTGAGTTTCTTCGTGACACCTTGTCATTGGGTATCTCTCATCTCCAGGTCTATCTCGACGCTCAATTGGTTGTGTCGTAGCTAAACAGAATATACCGGGTTCATGATCCAACTTTACATCGACGATTCCTTAGGGTACGTCTCTTAGAATGCAACTTTGATTATATTACATATTTTCATGTTCCTAGGAGATTAAACTAAATTACAGATACTCTAGCTAATTAAATTTTAGATTCGCATCTTGCCCACATATAAAAAGAACATGAACATAAACATTTAAATACATTTTTGCACACATAATCCATAAGACACAAAAAAGATAAAAACCATATATAAACATCATAAGATACTCAGAGTACATAGATGGACACAAGCACCTAAAAAATGGGAACACTAACGAGTCACCAGGCTTATGCCCTCAAAAAATATATATACAAATCGGTGCTTGTGGCACGTAAAACGTCTAAAGTCTATTCAGTGCCTATAGGCCCTGTTATAATCATCTACAACACGGGCTAAATGCCTAAACAATTGGACCCATGTCTGAGGTGCCCCGACAACATCAGGCTGCATGGATGGTGGCAGGTCCTCTATCTCTGCCATCGGGACTGTGAGAGTGAGCGTAGTAAAGTTTCGCTCAACTCGTGTAAAGACCCTCTCAGCCTCCCCAGTTGGAATGTTCCCTGCTACTGCTGCTCCCCCAACGGCGGCAGCTCCAGCCTCTGGCCGTGGACGACACCTGTTCTGTGCATAGTCGGAAGGTCGCACGGGTCCCACATCTGCATACAACGAACATCTCCGTCAAATACTCTGACATACAAAAAAATGATATATATAACAAAAAAGACATAAAAATTACATATGCAAACAAAAAAAACTACAAAGGTGGAGACTTACCCATCTCCCCTCGCTCCTCACCAGGAGGCATGGGTATCTTTGGATCTCTAGAGAAGTCTATCCCCGCATATGGGTAGTCCTCGATAGCAGGGATCTGTTGTGACAGCCAAGCAAGGAAGTCATTGTCAAAGGCCTCAACGGTCCTTCCACCACCCAGTCGCGACAGTAACATTGCCCATCTACACACTGCAGGGAAAGAGGCCAGATGTCCTCGTACTACAACCCGAGGACTGAAACACAAAACTCTCTCAAAAAAGAACGAACACAAGATAGTCCCAAACCCGAAGTTCCTCTGTTTCCACTGTCGGCAATATGTCAATTGCCTCTTCATACACTCCAGCAGTGTGGTACTCCAATCAAAAACTTGTGCATTCATGCACTAGATGGCACAGTTCATCTGTGCACGCGAAGCCTAATGCACGGCAGTTGAGACGGTAATCCGCCCAATAAGTAACAAGATAGTATGTAGTGCTAAGTTGGTAATCTTGCTAATGGGCACCTGGGAACCCGTACGTTCGGTCCCAGCCTCATAGTACTCAGCTATCAACTCCAAGATCTTGCTCGGCCCCGCAGGAAAAGTATGGAAGTTGACTGGTTCCCCTCTCCTTGAGAGGCCAGTCAGAAAGTAAATGTCCTCGGTGGTGAGAACCAATGATTGCCCCTCTAGCATAAATGCCTCTGCATCAGGATGCCAGTAATCAATCAAGGAATTGAGTAGCCTTGGTTGTGCGCGCATAAACGGACATAGAAAAAATTTGAGTAAACCGCATTGCATTAACAGGGCCACAACATTTGGATCTGCAACAACCAATTCACTGATTGCCTCATGCTCCCTTTCCCTCCACTGGACATACATCCTGCCAACAAAACAAGGTAAAGGAGGGTCAATACTTCTTTTGGTTTTCTTTTCCATCACTAAGGGGGGGTACACGCGGTCTGTATAGGTGACAGTCGCGTGTACACGCGTGCAGAATTTACTTTGCACGTGTGTACCTAGGGCCAACCTTTTTAAAGTCGACGCCCACCCAAAAAATAACTTAAATGACTAAATTGAAGTATTGAATAGCTAGATAAGGGAGTTTGTACTTACTTGGTCCAAGAAGAAGTTCGTTTCATCCACTGTAGCTCCCGACATCACTATCTTTGGCAAAGGGGGTCTTTTGGCTCCAGAGTCAATTTCCAAATCAGCAATGGCGATAATGAGCTGCCAGCTTCTATTTATAGACTTTTTGGCATCTTTTCGTCACTTTTTTGGCCCCCCTTATCAGTTTATTTATACCAAAAACCATTTAGAGTGATCTAGGAGTTATATGGGAGGGATTTGATCAGGTACTGGGACAATTTTTTTTGAGTTTCGAAAAAATATTGACGGTCCATAAAAAAAAAAAAATTAAATCAACTTGAGCATATAGGTTAGGATACCACCCCAACTTTTGCATCTCGTTGCCTTTTTCTTATGCTATAGGATCGATCCCATATGGTTGTGACACAGAACCATCATATATGCTCTATAAGTGTCACAACTTGGTGGTAGAGCTTACCAGAACATGGATGCCCTAGGTAGGTCCTGGTTGCATTATGGTGTCCATGCCGTTTCTAAAAACACTCTAGGCTCGAGAGTCTATATAGTCTTTCCTGAATATGAGTTTGAGCCTCATTTGCATGAGTCTTGTTCACTCTTTGTCTTACCCTCAGGACTCCCAAAAAATAACGGGTCTCCTTTTAAGCCCTTTTCAGACCCTCTAAACATGAAAATATTGTCGAGCGATCTTGTGACCTTTCACACTCGTTAAACTGAAATTTGAAGTCACGTCTGTCCGATAGTAGTTTACCCCTTTTTTGGTCCGGACGGTCAACTGTACGAACAAAGGTATACTCTATCGATTTCCCATTCTTTAGAAGAGTACTCTCTGGTATAATTTTATTCCTTTTTCGGGCCTGAGGGACTAAATTTATGAAAAAGAAACCCCCATGGAGTCCATAGTTAAGCTCTTTTCAGACTCCCTAAAATTGAAAAGATCGTTGAGTGACCTTATTCTTTCACACTCGTTAAATTGGTCCAAAAGAATATTCCTGACGGAGTCCATAGTTAAGATTTTTTCAGACTCCTTAAAAGTGAAAAAATAGCCGAGTGATCTTGTCCTTGTCACACTCATTAAAATGGTTTTGAATTGACATCTAATCGGTGCTAGTTTATCCCTTTTTCGAACCGACTAGACTATTGTCGAAAAAGGTACCCCAGCGGAGTCTCCTTTTATGATTTTTCAGACTCTCTACATATGAAAAACCACCGAGCTTACCTTCTCTGGGCTCGTTAAACTTACATAGAAGGATGTTACCATTGTTTGTTCTATCAACCACATTTGCATACCTTATCTACCAGCCTTGTGATAGTTTTCTTCTGCGTCTTAACACCTTTGGCCACCGGAGGATTTTTCCCAAGTATCATTTTACCAGAACATCAGTCTTGTCCTTGTGCCTTGAGCTTGTATGTTTGTAGTACTCGTTCCTCCATTGTAACATAATATTCCTTTATTCTTTTCAAAAATTACCAAAAAGAACAAAAACAAATCAAATATACCCCAAAAAGAGGATGGGAAAAGTATTTTCTTTATTGGCAGCATAATGAGTTGCCCTTGGATAAAGCACATCTGTCTGTTTGATCATCAGACTATGGGATGTAGTACGACCTTAGGAATCTTTTCTCGTTATATAGAGTTGTGTCCTCCACCGTTTGGTTACTCTTCCAAACATATGGAGAGTTTGTGTTGCCTCCTGCTTCGTAGACTTATGATTAACATATATGCTGCCTGAGTCTTATCACTTGTCGTGCTGTTGTCCAAGGGAAGTTTGTCACTAAGCCTGAGTCGGCCCCTCTGCAATATGTCTCTTGTCCGCATATCTGGCCATCCTGAATGTCCAATCAAGTCCTTGTTCGAAATCACTGAAGCCTTTAGTCCGATCATCAAGATTATCAAGTCCATAACCGACGAGCCGTCAAAGACCTCTGGGTAGTGCAGTCATACACTCATATTACACTCCTACCCGAGTTTTAGAAGAATTTGAAGTTGTTGCTCGAGCTCTGAAGTACAGCCATTAGGCCGAATCAGCTTCTGGAAGATGGGTACTTTATATGTATATCTTTCTCATTTTGAGATGTAGTTCCACTGTGTATTATTCGCGGCTACTCTTTATAGTTATTTGACATGGATCTATAGTGTATTTGATTGGTAGCCATGGTTCTATTTTATCCTAAGCATGGGTATTCCCGCCTCGGTGAGACATTTGTTATTTTGTAGATGACACCCCCTGGTTCTTGATCCTTGGGCTCACTCATTTAGCACATCAGTAAAGATTGGTAAAAGATTGGTAATGTATTTCGGCCATCAGATGCTCTTTTGACCTCACACATTAGGGGGCATCTGTTATAACCCTAAATTGCACCACACATGCTTACCTGGCATCAGGCCAACTCATATCCATTCATTGCTAAAACATCTGCTGAACAACTCTTTGGAAATCCTCTTGTGTCAAGGCCCACGTGCCCTAACCCATTACTGCACGCATGTGCACGCTGGCTAGCTCACTACAGCCCGCGTGTACCTAACAAAGCACGAAAAAAGGAAAGTTTTCGACTGAACAAAAAGCTATGGGTCAGTTAACTGAAACTCCAGGCCATGCATGGCCGAGGGTTCATCCAAAACCCTAGCTCCTTCTAGCCTATAAAAGAAGGGGTAGGGGTACCATTTGGAGGAGGAAAAAATATAGCGAAGAAACTCTGCCCATTTACGTAATCCATTGTCCCAACTCTTTAGCCTTTCCTCAAGCCAAAGGAGATTGAATGCAAAGCAGTTGTAGGACAGAAGAAGAGGAGCCCAGGATCAGGTTCAAGGAGCGGTGGTCGGTCTCAGCTTTGATTGTAATTTGATTCATTTTCATTAATAAAAATAATACTTTTCCCGTCCCAATGCATGAGTTATCTATAATTTGATGAATTTATGCTTGATTTCTAACCCTTGAGTAGATAAGTAGCATGCATGCATAGTTGGTATTTGTCTTGATTGCAAGTTATCTATGGAAGGAGCAGCACAAGAAAGTGGTCAAAGTGCAACGGAGGATCTACATCGAATGCCAGTAAAAAGGTTAGTGGTTCTCTTCATGCATTTACTGTGAAAGAGGGGTTTTTATCTTGGGTGGTAGGTTAAAAAGTAATTTATTTTCGGTCAAAATCTGCATGCAATTCTGACCCTAGTTTGCTAGTCCGTAGGGTATTTTTCCCAACAACAATCAATGATAGAGAAGATGAGATGGAGAACTGTACAGATGAGGCCGCATGACTACTTCTTGAGTTAATATCCACTGATTTATGGTTTCACGTTGCTGCATGCAAGACTCCAAACGAGATCTGGACCACCTTGGAAGGACTCTTTGGAAAGAGGATGAGATGCGAGGTCATATCCTTGAGGTAGAGTTGAATACCTTAGACCCTAAAAGTTTTGATAATATAGAATATTTTTTTACTAAATTTAAATCTTTGCTATTGATCTTGGGTAAATGTGGTATTGATAAGTCTACCCAAGAGAAACAATGTTAAGCCCTAATATTGGCTCATTACCCCTTAATCGGGGCATATAACATTAGTAATGTTATTTTATTTATGTCGTCTTTAGTCCATTAGTTGTAATTATACCTCCTAGTCTCCTATATATACCAAGGAGACATTTTCATTTGGAATCATCTTGTACTTGAACATTTATGTGGGGTAAAAGGAGGTTGCCCCCTCGAAGAGGCTTATTATCCGAAATTATCTATTTTTCAAGGCGTTAAGTACTTATTCTGAGGTTTTTCTATGCTATATTGATATTTGGTTCTTAACATATGGTATCAGAGCTCAAGGTCTTGGGGTTTCCCTGCTACATCTAAGACACATTGGAATTTTCGCTATTAATTTTTTTATACAATGTTTCAGAAGGAATTTCTTGAAGAATATTTAGTATACAGATCAAGGTACATTGGGTTAAAATTTCATCTCCTGAGGCCTTATACTTTCGGAGATACAACCTGTGCAAGATAGGGTTCTGGAATCATCCTGAACTTAGTCATTGCAAAATTTTCACTATAACATTTTTTTTGTACCATTTCAGACCCTGAACTTTGGAGGCTATTCACAGAAATTAGTAAGGTATCTGTGGTAAAAATTTTAGATTCTGGGTCATCTTACATTTGTAGATACACCCTGTGGAAGATAGGGTATCTGACTAGTCCTATTGACTAGTCTCAAGAAGGTGTTCCAGGTAAAAAAATCATAACTTCTTCCTAGATTATCCAAATTGAGTGAGACTAGTTTCATTGGATAGTGTACAGTCTGTAGTATTTCGGATACAAGTTTTAGAATTTTATATCAATTATTTTGTGCGGGGCACGCTATACAAGTGATATCTCTTGGAAAGGCCAAAAGTCAGCAAGTTGTGGGGAAGTTACCGTAAATTCCACTTGGCACATCCAATTTTGATCAGACCTGTGGCATTGCAGAGAAGAAATATCAGAGAACTACATAAAAGAAATTTTCATACCCAGAATGGATGAAACTTGGGAGATACAATAGAAGAAATATTGTCTAGCAGAACCACCTCAAAATCAAGGTTCAAAAGTGATACTTGGCCAACATGCCACCCAAAAAGGGAACTTCTACACCAAATAAGACTCTAGACAATCCTACTTGGACTCTTGATGAAGGTGAATAAATGTGTAGGGACATAAATGATTTAAAAAAGAACATAGTAACAAAAGATGAACTACAAGAGATGGAAGCTAAGTTGGAGGCAAAGATGGATGGCGTAAAAGAGGAGATCATGGAAGTATTGAAAAATTTCGTAACAGAGAAGACACCTGAAATTGAAAATGCATCCCATTAAACTCATGAAGAGGACACAAGGAAGGTGAATCAAGAATGGAGAAACTCTAACTTTGGGATGAAGACCAACCACGTTCCTCAGATCGATATGAGGAAGTTTGATGGCAAGGACCAAATCACATGGATACTTCAGATGGAGCAGTTCTTTGATCTACATAATGTGCCATATACACAAAAGGTACAAATTGCTTCTTTATATTTAGAACCCAATCAATTTGTATGGTATCGATGGCTTTTTTCTCGTAAATCACTCGTCACTTGGACAATTTTCATGGAAGAAATAATAACACACTATGAGGATACAAGGAGCAATACCTTCTTTAGCCAATTGATAAATCTCAAGCAAAAGGGTTCAGTTACCGAGCACATTGAGAACTTCCAAAGATAGAATATAAATGTCACAGATATTCCAGATGAGCACTTGATTGATGTATTCATAAGAACTTTAAAGGATAACATTCAACATGAGGTTCGCCTTTGGGAACCCAAATCATCGGAGAATGCATTTAAGGTGGCAAGAAATGTTGAAAGTAAAAATATGGCTATTGCTACTAGAAGGAAGAATCCCAACATCTATAGAGAGAACAATGCTTCTTCTTCCAAAACACCTCAACCTACAAGGTTGACACCTCAACAATTGGAGGAAAGAAAATAAAAAGGTTTATGCTTTAACTGTGACAGCAAGTACAGTAAGGGACATAAGTGCAGTGAGAAGAAATTATTCTACATAGATTGTGAAGAGGAAGAAGAACAAGAACAAGAACCATCTCAAGATGAAAACGTAGAAGCAATTTCATTTGAAGAGTTGACTCCCACGATATCATGTAATGCATTGGCTGGAATTATCACTCCTCAAACCATCAAGATCGAAGGATACATCAAAAAGAAAAAGGTAATAGTCCTAATTGATTCTGGTAGTACTCATAATTTCATTCACTATAAATTAGCCAAAGCTCTCAATTGCTTTGTATATCTAGCGCCAGAGTTTCAAGTAATGATTGTAGATGGAGGAACTATCAATTGCTCAGGAAAATGCAATAAGATCAATCTTACTATGGGGGAATATGTAATGAATAGTCCAATGATTTCTATACCCATGGGTGGTGCGGATGTTGTACTAGGAATCCAATGGTTACAATCACTAGGAATAGTGGCTTTTAATTTTCAAGAAATTTTCATTGGAAGTAAAATAAATTGAGTTAAGAGGTATCATAGGGAAACCCGATAAGGTGATAAACTCTAATGGAATGACAAAATTATTGAAAAAGGGGCATCAATGCATTATTGCACAATTATGCTCACTAGATGTTCAAACATCTAAGCCATATATTCCTCAAGATCTCCAAGGGATCATTGATAAGCATTCCAAAGTATTTGAAGATATTCCCAAAGGTCTTCCACCCACTCGAAATCATGATCATGAAATTCACCTAATTCCTAGGAGGGTTCCTCCTAACATCAGGCCATACAGATACCCTTATGCCCAGAGGAGTGAAATTGAGTGCATGGTTGAAGAAATGTTAGAGGCTGGCATTATTAGACCAAGCCAAAGTTCTTACTCTGCACCAGTGGTAATGGTATTCAAGAAAGATAACTCATGGTGTATGTGTCTAGATTATAGAGAGCTCAACAAGATCACTATTAAAGATAAGTTTCCCATTCCCATCATTGATGAATTGTTAGATGAACTACATGGACCAATCTATTTCACAAAATTGGATCTTCGTTCAGGGTTTCATCAGTTTAGAATGAAGGAAGAATATATCCCAAAAACAACATTCCGAACTCATGAAGGCCATTATGAATTTTTGGTCATGCCTTTTGGCCTTACAAATGCACCTTCCACATTCCAAGGGTTGATGAATTCCATTTTCAAGACCTTCCTTCAAAAAATTGTGTTAGTATTTTTTGATGATATACTAATCTATAGCAAGTCTTGGGAGGATCATGTGTGACATGTTGACAAGGTGCTACAACTACTAAAGGAGCAACAAC
>JASDQU010100247.1:658597-681507 GCA_032191745.1 Picea mariana | reverse complement strand
AATTGTTGAGGTGTCAACCTTGTAGGTTGAGGTGTTTTAGAAGAAGGAGGATTGTTCTCTCTATAGATGTTAGGATTGGTCCTTCTAGTAGCCATAGCCATATTTTTACTTTCAACATTTCTTGCCACCTTAAATGCATTCTCCAATGATTTGGGTTCCCAAAGGAAAACCTCATGTTGAATGTTATCCTTTAAATTTCCTATGAATACATCAATTAAGTGCTCATCTGGAATATCGGTTACCTTTATATTCAATCTTTGGAAGTTCTCAATGTGCTCGGTAACTGATCCCTTTCGCTTGAGATTTATCAATTGGCTAAAGAAGGTATTTCTCCTTGTATCCTCATAGCGTGCTATCATTTCTTCCCTGAAAATTGTCCAAGTGATGAGTGATTTGCGAGAACAAAGCCATCGATACCATACAAATTGATTAGGTTCTAAATATAAAGAATCAATTCATACCTTTTGTGTATGTGGCACATTATGGAGATCAAAGTATTGCTCCATCTGAAGTATCCATGTGATTGGGTCCTTGCCATCAAACTTCCTCATATCAATATTAGGAATGTGGTTGGTATTCAAACCAAAGTTGGAGTTTCTCCATTCTTGATTAACCTTCCTTGTGTCCTCATCATGAATTTCATGGGATGCATTTTCACTTTCAGGTGTCTTCTCTATTACGAAATTTTTCAATACTTCCATGATCTCCCCTTTTAAACCATCCATCTTAGTATCCAACTTAGCTTCCATTGAATCCATCTTAGTATCCAACTTAGCTTCCATTGAATCCATCTTCTTTTGTAGTTCATTTATGTCCCTATGCATTTCTTCACCTTCATCAAGAGTCCAAGTAGGATTTTCTGGAGGCTTATTTGGTGTAGAAGTTCTTTTTTTTGGTGGCATGTTGGCCAAGTATCACTTTTGAACCTTGATTTTGAGGTGGTTCTTCTAGACAATATTTCTTCTGTTGTATCTCCCAAGTTTTGGCCCTTCTGGGTATGAAAATTTCTTTTATGTAGTTCTCTGATATTTCTTCTCTGCAATGCCATAGGTCTGATCACAATTTGATGTGCCAAGTGGAATTTATGGTAACTTCCCCACAACCTGCCGATTTTTGGCCTTTCTAGGAGATCTCACTTGTATAGCATTCCCCGCACAAAATAATTGATATAAAATTTTGAAACTCACACCAAAAATACTACAGACTGTCCACGGTCCAATGAAACTAATCCCATGCAATTTGGATACTCTAGGAAGAATTTATGATTGTTTTACCTGGAACACCTTCTTGATACTAGTCAATAATACTAGTCAGATACCCAATCTTACATAGGGTGTATCTACAAATTTAAGATGACCCAGAAGCTAAAACATTTTCCACAGATACCTTATTAATTTCTATAAATATGCTCTATATTTCAGGGTTTGAAACATTACAGAAAAGTTTTTATAGCGAAAATTCTGCAATGACTCAGTTCAGGATGATTCCAGAACCCTATCTTGTACAGGATGTATCTCCAAACGTTTAAGGCCTCAAGAGCTAAATTTTGAACCCAATGTACCTTGATCCATCTACTAAATATACTCCAAGCCGTTCCTTCTGAAACATTGTATAAAGAAAGTTATAGCAAAAATTCCAAGGTGTCTCAGATGTAGCAGCGAAACCCCGAGACCTTGAGCTCTGATACCCTATGTTAAGAACCAAATATCAATATAGCATAGAAAATCCTCAGAAAAATTACTCAACGCCTTTGAAAAAGAGATAATTTCAGATAATAAGCCTCTTCGAAGGGGCAACCTCCTCTTACACCACTTAAATGTTCAAGTACAAGATGATTCAAAATGAAAATGTCTCCTTGGTATATAAAGGAGACTAGGAGGTATAATTACAACTAATGGCCTAAAGACGACATAAATAAAATAAAATTACTAATATAATATGCCCCAATTAAGGGGTAATGAGCCAACATTAGGGCTTAACATAAGTTCTATAGAGATCCAGTTTAGAGGAAGCAGTCGAAGCACATTGAGATCTGCATGCACTGCATCTTGGAATTAGTACATGAGGGTATCATCGACCTACAACTTTGTCCTTTAGCAGGACAAACTACAAACATCTTCACCAAGACCTTCACTGAGCATAAGTTCCATACTCTACGCATTCGTCTTGGAGTGAAGGACACAGTTTCCTAGCAACGACTATTTATTTTTTTACATACATTGTACTTTGAGTGGGGGTTTCCCACGATTTTTTCCCTCTTTACTCATTTATTTCAGTGTATCTTTTGTTTTTGGGTACCTAACATGGCCTCATTTTCAGGACCCATTATTTATTTTCACCATAGTTATGTTCAAGGGGGTTGTTGGAGATACCTAACATACACCTAGGATTTCTTTTTCCTAAGGTTTTCCCTATGTTTATTATTCATTTTTCAGTCTCCTATAGTTTAGGGAGATTATTCGTTTTCCTACATTCTAGGAGAATATTCTCTTCAGTTCACACTTCAATTTGATCAGTTGAGTGGAGTCTTAATGCCACATTGGTTTCATCAACATGAAACAATTGGATTGTCACCTATTAATTCACATTTTCCTTGGGATTATCACCATACTATCACATTACTCATGATTCCCCGATCTCCTCCTCACTTCATTATGTTTCAGTCAGTTAACTGAAGACTGAGAGACTAGTTAATAGACTAGGTGGTAGTTTACTCCTGTAACTTTCAGTGTGTGTCCAGATCACTCTAGACCACCACTATGGCACATTGGATTCTCCTCCATTGCACATTAGTTGAGTTATATAGAGTATATCATGTGTAAATTATCATTCATTCATTTGGTTAATGCAAATTCTTTGATTCTCACTCTCTTGTTTCCACCTTTTCTATTTTATCTGCAAACTATGCATGTGTTTTCTCTATCTAGATCATATCTATGCAGGTTCATCCATGTTTACAAAGGATAACAACTCACAATCTCTCAACCCATGTATGTGATATCTCCACTATGCTTGTTCAAGCCTTAGAGGGGTGATCTCCTTGACTCTTCCTCACCCAGTCTCATGTTTAAATCTTTTGTTAGAGGAGGCTCCTGACTATACTTATACAAGAATTGCATTTGTATCTCCCTATCTTAGACTCATGTGTCTATTTTAACTACCTTGGAGAGTTATCTCTCCAATCCTAGTCCAAGGCCCTGCACCTAGATTAGTTTGTATACCCTACAAACAAAATTCTAATTTGTTTTAATTTATGCGTTAATTTTAGTGGGTGTTGTTTAATCAAAGGTTTGTGAAGGTGCAACTTAGTGATGTTCAGAGACTCAACATAAAATGAATTTTTTTTAAGAACATTGTTATTAAGTAAGCTTAATCTTCAATGAAAATAGTGTAAAGGAAAGCTTCAAAAAATGCAATCTCTTTATCTTTTCAATGCCATGCAATTGATGGAAATTTACTTTTATATGCAATGCAACACTAATTCAATTTTTTGAATGCAATGCAACTATCCAAAAACAAGCAAATCCAAACTTTCATTTTCAACGAAACTTGTAACTACCAGTTATGAAAAATCAAAGTTTTCAATAATACAAGCAAGATTCTGAAATCGGTATGCACAAAGAAAAGAAATTATTCTTTATAAATGACTTTTCTTTTCTGTGAAAAATAGAGGTAAAGACTTAAAACGACAAGCACAAGGCAGAGTCTCTTTTTTGTTTTCGTGTTTTAAAGAAAAATGAGAAAAAGAAAAATTAAACTGGTTTTTCTTTTCAATGCATAACAAGAAAAAAAAAATGAGAAACAAAGAGGACTAACCAAACCTAATTACACTATAAGGAGAGTTAACAAAACAACCCCAAACATAAAACATCTCAGCGCCACTCGCTTGTCTGATCCAACTTCCTCGCACACTGTTGGTGCCTACTATCTCTCCACGTAGACTCTCTGCATCAGGGGAAATATTAACTTCTTAGCCAACTCATATTCTGACTCCCACGTCTTCACATGCTACATGAAACAATCATTCTGAGATATTTCCTGGTGATTCTTTTCTTGATTCTGGTGGGCATCTTCTTGGTTTCCGGTGCAACTGAAAAAAAAAATGGACTGAAACACACTTGGTGGTCTTTATGCTTGGCAGGTTGCTAAAAAAACTCGATCTAATGTGCACTTTATGTGATTCATCATGCATTTCCTTAGGTGTGTGCAAAACTATGGAATGATCATGCACAACTTCGTTTGTGCGCATGCACAAAACTGAACCCAAAACTTTGGGTGCTAGGACATGAAAAATTCCAAAGAATTCATCAATGCATATGTTGTGGCAATTGATGCTATAACACTCCTTTCCCATACAAATTTCCTTTTCACTTATGCAATTTGACTCTCACAGTCCCCAATGTTGATTGTATCCATGCCCACGCTCTCAATAACTATGATATGTGACTTTTCACACCCACCCTCTTACATGTATTTAATGATTGTTCTCTAGAAAACTCAATGTCCAAATAGAATTTTCATAGTAATGATAATTTTGAAAGATGGTTTGGGTTTAATAGACATGGGTATACTCTCCTCCTTGGAACCCTTCCCTCTCTCGTGGAAACTAAGCCCCCAAGTCTCTATCAGTGCCTATCTATAGCTCGAAATACATTTTATTTATCATATTCAATATACATAATTTACATATTACATTGCTTGACCCATGACCATACATATATTTACAATATACTTTGCTAATTTGGGGATAAAAAATGCAGATGTTATATGGATCTTGATATCAAATAGTTTTGTCTTCTCCTTCTCTTTCTTGTGATGAAGGATACTCAGATTCACCCCCTTATACATTGAAGTGCAAGAAATCTTCTCATCCACATAGGAGCTACTCTCTACCTAATTTCATGAATCCATATCTAGAAGGTTCTTCTTCTTGGCATCCTTCTTACGGTTCTTAGGGTTTAGCTCTGGATGTAGTTTCCAACACTTTTCTTAAATGTGACCATCGATATTGCAATGGTTACAATGGTTACTTGGATCCTTGCATTGATGTGTAGTGTTTGTTGTCTTCTTGTCTTTCCCTTTCCACTTCTTCTTCCCTTTCTTGGAAGCGTATTAGTGCTTATTCTATTTGGAACCACTTGATTGTCCTTTCTTTTGGCCTACATTTTCTACATATTGTGCTTGCACATAGGACTCATCAACTATCATGGGATTAAAGAGAATCACTTGATTTCACAAATGACTATGTAGACCCCCTAGATACTTGAGGAGTACATCTAGGTTATTGGGAAAGACACCCAAATTGATATCCATATTTATGAATTCAACGGTGTACTCTTGCACACTCATCCCTTTCCTTTTCCTGAAGTAATGCCAATAGATCCATTGGTCCTCTACATACATGATAGGGTATAATTGGGACTTAATCAGTGTTTTTAAATTCTCCCACTTGGTTACCGGTGGATCACCCTCTGGCCTAAGTGTCTCCATGTGGATTTCCAACCAGGTTAATGAATGGCCCTGTAATTTCAGTTGGGAAAACGAAATATTTTGCTTCTCATATATATTGTGAACATTGAAATAGACCTCTAATGTATGCGACCAATGGTTCAAATTTATTGCATCAATATGACCTTGGTATAGATTTATATCCACTTTCACTTCCATTTTAAATAAAAACTGTGAAGGGGTAATGGCACTGGAACTTGATTTATCTTTCTCAGGCTCTTTCCTTGGCTCCTTTTCTAGGTATTCATTATCTCTTGGTTTCCCCTCTAATTTTATCTCTTAGTTAGTGCCTCCAACCTCCTTGAAAAATCCAAGATTGTTTGCTAAAGCCACCATGGGGAGGGTAATATTGCAAGAGATACCAATGACTTGCTCCTCCATCCTTGCAAATATCTCTTCTGCTAGATCTCGATGGTTATTGTGAACAGACTTATCTTCCATGGCTAGGGTTCTATGAATTTCTTCTTAAACCAGTTCTTGAATCTTGCAACTTCCTAGAAATACTCCAAAGAAACCTACTTTTATACCAATATGATATGTAAACTGTCATGGATATTCCACTGGAACAATTAGTCAAAACACATATTATAATATGTTGAAATATTTGTTAAGTAGGTTTATCCTTGTAGATATTAGATTTTTTATCTCTAGCTTATTGCTCTATTTTTATAGAAAATAATAGAAATATGAAAAATAAAAGATGAGGTAAAATGAAAAGACCACCATCCACACAAATAAACATAATATTTACCCTAGTAAACCCAATATGGGAGAAAACCTAGCTCGAAGGTGAATCCCATGCTCTACTCTCTTTGCTTTAGTGATCAAAATGAAAATACAAAGGAATGTACACTCACTATGGGGTCGCCTATGACATTGTGTCCTGAAAGGTTGCTACATAATCTTCCTCCTCCTTTTTTAGTCTCTCATAATACTACTCCTATATGTCTTTTCTCAGCTATGGAACAAGTACAATGCTAAATAATGGAACCCCTTCTCCACCTAGCAGCCTGGTATTTAACATAGCTCGATAGTTGTCTAGAGTTACGGTTTTGACTTCCTCAACCCTCAACTAGTGATAAGGAGGGGAAGAAGAAGTGGAAAGGAAAGACAAGAATATGAAAACCACTACACATCATTTCAAGGATCCAAGTAACCATTGTAAACAATGCAATATCGATGGTCACACTTAAGAAAAGTGTTGGAAACTATATCCAAAGATGAACCCTAAGAACCATAAGAAGGATTCCAAGAAGAACAACCTTCTATATATGGATTCAAGAAATAAGGTACAAAGCAATGCATATGTGAATGAGAATATTTCCTACACTTCAGTGCAAAAAGAGGTGAATCTGAGTAGCCTTCATCACTAGGAAGAGAAGAAGAAGACACAACTCTTCCATATCAAGATCTAGGTCAAGAAGACCAAGGTAGATGCTCTATTTGATTCCGGTTCATAGGTCAATCTAGTAGAAGTCAATATGGTCAACAAGATTGGGTTGGAGGTTCATGATCATCCTAGCCTATATTTATTGGGGTGGGTAAACAAGGATGTAGAGATCAAGGTCAAGAAATAGTGTGATTATTATTATAAAATAAATAGTGATAATGTTAAAAAATTAAATTAATATAAAAGGTATAATTTAATTAAAAGGTGAGATGATGTTGTTGTTGCTTGTAGTTTACTAATATTAATTATGGTTTATTATATTTATAAGATTAAATTATTTTTTCCAAGGAAAACCTTGTAAAAAAAATTAAAGGATACTTCTCAACATTCATGGATGGCATCTCTAGTAAATATGTCAATGTAAACTAGTGTCCCTAACCCAGGAATATTCGAATTGGGCACATGCTAGCATAGAACTAGCCAAATTCTCAACAACATTGGTGACAATCAATTGAGATAGCCCCTTGGATATCATGTTGTTTTTATAATCAAATAACATGGAAATGAAAATTTTGAGTTCCTTTTGATTTTTATGGGTTAGCAAGTTATTGACTTTGGTTTTATTACAATGTTTTGAATATGAAATATAAGATCTTTGTAGGGAAGGAATTCCAAGAGAAATTGTTTTTCATCCTCCACTTTATTTATCCTATTGATTTGACATATTTTTTCATGTCAAGGTGTTTTAGGTCTTGTGAATTCCTCATTTGTAGTGTCCCTAGATGCCTTCCTTGGTCATTGGGCACTACCAACAAGATTTATTACCCTTATTAATAATCTATGAAGCTAGATTTAACTTATAATAGAAATCAAATACAAAACTAATATGAAAATATAAAATAGTCGTGGAAAGAAATATTGATACACAAAATTATTTTAATCCCATTTGATTCAATCCATCAACAAGATAGAAAATCATTCCACAAAGATGCAACCATGAATATTTATCTGCAATTAAATCCATTCCAACCATACTGATTGCTAAGGAGTGAGTTTCCACCTAGCCATAGAAATCTACTATGGATCCAAATCCTAAGCTAGACTAGGATACCACCAAGTGAAGGAATCCCTTATGGAGATCTAAACTCACTCAAACCAACCCATTACTCTCATGACAAGCCATTTTCTCACGATAGGGATCTTTAGGCCCTCATATAGCCATCAGACTAGCCATGGAATTATTTCCCTTCTAGTGTTTATTAGTGTGTGTAGAAAGAGTCCAATCTATTGTATTCCTTCTAGTAATAACCTCAGATAGAAAACACTTGGCATCAAGATAATCAATGAGAAAAGGTAACAAGGTTTCAGTTTGAAGGTTTTACCTTAGCTACTATGGATATATCAGGCATGGTTTCTCTCTCCAACCATCCCATTTTCATCCACATTTCCAACAACAAGCTTTCCCAACTTCTATGGAGTTTTCCCAACCATAGGCACATGCAAAAATCTTGTTATTTTTATACATAATAGCCATAACAACCAAGGAGAACATCTCCATAACATGGTATCTTGTCTAATGCCCATGGATGGGTGTGTAATAGAATTGATCCAGATTGGATGATCATATACTTTTTCATATATATTGGTACTTTATGGGTGGAAAATTGGAGGAATTGGTTTTCATGGCCATTGATGGGTGTTCTATATGCACTAAAAACCCTCAATTAAATTGTCAACCCGGGGTAAGTAAACTTAGAATTGTAGCACTATATGTGCCAAGGCAAAAATTTTGGAGGTAGTATAGTCTAATTAAGGAAATGGTCTATCTAAGGGATAATCTACTTAAGCAAAGACTATCAATGATCAAGCCCTATCAAGGAACTTAAACTATTTACCCTAAGTCACTTTTGAACAATGGATCGATGGATTGTCCTAACGAAGCAAATGAAAACCCTACAATGAACACGTTAACTTAGTCAATGTAATGAACAAAAAACAATCCATCTATTTAATATATTTAATGAACAATAGCAATAGCAAACTAATCTAATCAATCTATTCAAAATCAATGAGCAACAACAAGTAAACAAGCAAGAAACTACCCTATTAAAACTTATGCAACAAGTAAACTAAATAAAAACTACTTAACAGATAACTAATCAACTATTAAGCAATTGAAATCTATTCTTAAGATAAACTTCATAATTACTTCTAATCTACAAAAGGAAATCTTAACCTATTGAATTAAAAACATCATGACAATATTCAATGATTAATCAACAATTACTCTTTATTCTATGATAACAAGAGACTCAAATATAATGATGATTATGTATTCGGTGTCTTATGACATCACGATGGCATCTAGCGATTAGTGATAGCTCAAGAGGAATTATTTCAATATTAACTTCTATGGAGAAATGAAAGGTATGAATCAAGCAATCTAACAAGAACTTAGCCATCATAGAAGAACTATCAACTACTCTAAAAATTCATGTGATCCTTCAATTTATGCATTAATCATCAACAACAATAAAACGTTATTCTATTTAATTCAAATGCACTCTTATGCTAATGTAGTCAAATTCATACCATTAGAAACTTATGACTAAAAACAAAACTCAAAATCAACTTTGAATTAAAATTGCGATCTAGATCTAGAATGGAAATTGCATGAAGTAAACTAACCTAATCCTACTTATTAACAATTCACTTTTTGCAAATTGAAATACTCATAAAAACATAACCCAAACCCTACTTCTATCTCAACATACTATGAGAAAATTGATAAGCAAATTGAATAGAAAATTAAATAAGAAAACTAAATAGAAAACTAGATAAGTAAACTAAGAATCAAAATCAAAACTAGTAACTATTCATCCATCAAAACTTTGCCAAAGAAACTCTATACTATGTTTTACTCTGTTTTAACCCAATACTCTGTTCTACTTTAATTTGCAGAAATTCAACTATCATTTAATCAGACAACAAGGTTAGTAGCTAAGCTTTCAAGCTATTACTAATTAATTAAAAAGACATAGCATATTAACACTATCCTTCACAAGCAACCTGCAAAAAGGAAACTGAAACAATTAAGCTATGAACAACAAACAAACAACATCCAAAATGATAAAAATCCATATAATAGAAAATGGAAGAAATAACAATTGCACAACTCGAATACATAAGCTAACTAGCTAAATATTCACCCATACCACTAGTGGGCCACCCAGCAGGTCATGGATAATCCTCAACAACGAATCACGAGCTCAAGCAACACAATTTTTGCATTTAAATTAAAAACACAGTCTTGCACAAGTTTATGAAAATGTCTTGAATTACATAGCAAAAACATTTCTAGCTTCACAATTCTTAACTTCAATTTTGTCTGACCACTATTGTGGTATTTATAGCAATTACAATTCGAGAGGTTGACCACTGGAAGGGTCGACCTCCTCTAAAAACAACAAATTACATTAAATGTGCTAAAACTTCCTCTGGCTTCTAGAAACCAAATGATCCACTCAACGCTCAGTGTTGTGAGTGGGAAATCCCTCTACAAACTAGCACTTAGGGTTTTATCATGCATGCGGAAAAGACCTAAAGATTCCTACATTTTAATCGTCATCCCAGACCTAATCCCCATTATTCTTAAGCAAATATGTAGTTAAGAAGATCAAGTGAACATACCTAATTTTCGACGTTTGATATCAATCCCTCTTCATGCTTGGTCGCTCTTTGACAATAACTCTCCTCCCAAGGCTGACCTACATTCACAAAAGACAAACAAAGAAATCCACATGCATTTGATATACAGATTAATGGGTTAGAGATTTAATCAACATATACACAATAAACAATGAAAACCTCATATGGTGGGACGTGAAAAGTAATTCTTTATTATTAACTTCACTAAATAAACTTACAATGATGAAGCCGACCACCGCTCCACAAACCTGGTCATGGGCTCCTCTTCAACTATCCTCCAACTGATTTGCTCTATACTTCTCTTTACACAAGGATGGCTAAAGGTTGGGACAAGGGGAATGCTCAATTGGGTATAGTCTCTTTACTATGATTTTCCTCCTTTCAAATGGGACCCCTACCCCTTATTTTATAGGCTAGAAGGAGCTAGGTATTTGGTCGAATGACTGACCATGCATGGTCGAAAGGTTTAGTTAACTTGCCAAAAGTTGTGTGTTCCATCAACAACTTTCCTTTTTCCGTGATTTTGTAGGTACACATGGGCTATATTGGGGCAGATAGCGTGTACACGCTTGCAGTAATGGAACAGGGTGCGTGGGACTTTCTAAAGGGGGTTTTTAAGAAGAGTTGTTCAGTGGTGTTTTGGAAGAGAAGGAATCTATGATGGCCTGATGCCAAGTAAGTATGTCTGGTGCCATTTAGAGTTATAACAGATTGTTATCGGACTAATCGGTAGGTGCAGACACTAATAGATCTCCCTAGATCCACCTGGATCTAGAACAAAACATGATAGGACATGACTCTTTCCCTAAGTTATGACCATTGAATTAGCTAGTAGGGAGGAACAAGTGACATACCTTTGTATCGCTTCCTAGGGTCTTTGTTTCTCCTGCTTCGCTCCGACGCTCTCGTGAGGTCAAGACCAAGACAACACAAACCAACCAAAGTGAAGATAGAAAAATATATTCAATCAACAACTTATGTGTATGATCAAGGAATTACACAATAAAGCAAGAATGACTTTATGGGAAAAGGACATGCCGCTGTATCATATTAATTGAAAGTAGAAGATACAACCTGATCACCTTGATGTCGCAAGATTCCTTTCGGTGGCTCTTGGTTCCAACACACACACTTGCTTGATCCTTGTATGAAGAAGATCCAATTTCTCTTGATAGACTTGCTACAGTCTTCAAGCTCCTGTTCAAGCTAGGTCCTTCACACAATTCCTTCACCAATTCTCCAATTAATCTTGCTTAACCTTTTCCATGAGAATCCCATCAATATATAGGAGAGGATGAGATGGTTACTTGGATAAGAATGATCCCACAATATCAGGGAAACCAGTAAAAAGATAACCATTCGAATACCAGCCCATTCTCTAGAAGATTCCCTTCTAGAACCATCGAGACTTCATCTTTTTCCAAGCTTGAGAACAAGTTCGCACCCTAGCTATGCAGAACTGTGCGAGAAGTTCACACCCTAGTTGAAGGAAGCTTGCGAGAATGGGTCATTCTCACACCCTAGGATATAAGAAACCTGTGAACTCTCTTCAAAAATATGTTTTCTGGGAAGAGATGAATGTCACTTTTCTCAGGATAAAGTTCTTATTAGGAGCTTGAGTACACCATCATCAATACACCATCAAGATGACCAAAATCATGGGTAAAAAAATTCCCCCCAAAGTATGAGGCCGGAATCAGTGACAGCCGAAATACTTTGTAAACTACGTGTGTGTGTCAGAAACCAAGAGCGCACCTAATCGGAAACCTACGAACAACCAAGCATCTGCATAATATCATACTAGTTTTGAGGTAGGCATTCCCATACTCAGATCACAGATAGACGACATTATAGGCATAGGTCATGGCCACCAATCATACACTATGGATCCATGCCATCAAAATATAGCATAGCCACCAAGAATACACTGTGGATCCATGCCGTCAAAATATAACATAGCCACCAGGAATACACTGTGGATCTATGCAATAAAATTCAAACTGAGATGACATAGCCACGAGACATACAAAGTGGATCTATGTGTCACAAATTATACATATTCCATTGCAACCTGGACAAAGAGATGATATCCAGGGTCTTCAATCCCGTCGCCCAAAAATATGAATCTAACCATGTGATTACATGTGTTGAAGTCGAACATGGTAGAAACCACTTGATTACCGATCATTGATGAAACTATTAACAAGTGCGAGGGAAATCACCATTAATGTCAATGACTCCCAAGGTACACTAGTACAATCCATCGAATGTGAATGAATGAGTTGAGGTCGAACATCCGACGGAAACTTTCGATCAGGGATCAATGAAGTAAATCCACTGTCGAAAGCGAGGAAACCTGCCATTGAGGCATGCAGGTTCCAAGGTACCAAAGAATTTCTAAGTCTTGTTTCTAGATAATGAGTTGAAGTCGATGGAACAAAAATCATCACAGGAGGGCCTTGATGTATCCCCCATCAATGACACGAAATGAGTAACAGATTTTGAAGGTGAAACATAGTATGATGTAAGTTGGACTGGACACAGGGAAGGCCGACACGGAGAGAATGAAAAACTGTAGATGGCCAACTCAATAGAGGTTTCATATGAACTTCTCTTGAACGTATGAATGAAACGACCAATGATTTGGAAACATTGACTCAGAGACGACATAGGGTATGACCTTGTAGCAAATCGAATGAGAGACAAATGGATTTCCCAAACTAGCTTCAAATAATGAATAGGGGGGTGTCATGTTCAAGAGCGACACTTACTCCCAATTAATATGAATATGAGAACACATCCCTTTCCCACATTTTCCCCCACCATTTCTGGCGAGTACCTCTTTATTTTTACGCAAGCTTGAGGAAGATAACATATGCTTGTTGATATAAGCTCATCCTTCGAATAAGTCCTTCGGTGTATGTTTAACGAACCCTAGGAAGGAATGGTTCGATCCCATTATGGGTTTGTCAATGTTTGTTTAACGAGTCCAAAGATAGAAAACTCGAAGGTTTTTCATGATTATAGAGTCTGGAAAAACAATTAAAAGAGAAATCTCTCAGTTCCTTTTTCGTAAAATAGTCTGATGAGACCAAAAAAGAGATAAATTATTGCCCGACAGATGCTTTCTTCAAATACTTTAACGAGCGTGAAAATAGCAAGGTCGCTCGACAATCTTTTCATGTTTAGAGAGTCTGAAAAGAGCTTAAAGAGGACTCCAAGGGGGTTCCTTTTTCATATAACCTTGTTGAACCTGAAAAAGTGATAAAAGTGTGCTCGATTGTGTTCTCATGTATTTTCGAGCGTGAGAACAAATAAATACCAAGCTCGATGTTTTGTACAAAAACCATAAAAAACAATCAAAACATGTGATGAAGAAGAAAAAATATCCGCATCCATGTGCATGAACAGCGAAGTCATTACGCTCGCAAAAGTCGTACTCAAAAGGGCATTAGGCATTAGGTTTTGATAAATAAACAATTATCAAATCCAACAACAAATGGTAAAAGTAAATATAAAGGGGTAAAAGTTCATTTTACCATAATCATTTTAACTTTACCAATATTTGAGCCCAAAACCCCTCTTTTGCTCTTGAATTTTGACGCTTGATTGCAGGAGTTACGAGCATCCATTCGACAAACCGTCTCTGGCAGTGAGGTAAGATCTTTGTCCTCTACCTTTTCATGGTTTTATTTTTCATTTTCATTGGCAAAAAACATAGTTTTGAGTTTGTTTTGGGGGTTAAAGTTGCGCTTATCCATTCTCGTAGGCCAGCCACACAGGACCTGCGAGAATGCCTCATTCTTGTAGGTGACCCCAAAGGCACCAGCAAGAACCTCGCACTGTGCCTAAAGGGAACCTGCGAGAACCGCAAAGTGGAATTTTTTTTTAAAGTTTTTCTCAATGAAAAGATACCAAGTGTTGAATAGAGTTATTAACTTTCTTCCTATGCTTCTTATGCAGGTATTTGGCCATCACCATGGTTCTAGAATGGCGTGAAATGGAACATGAAGAAGATGATTCCATTGCCGGAAATCATCTGACCATCGTTGTCTCTTTACGAGACTGTGATCTTCTGAAATTCTTTCGTATACCGGGTATGAGGGCCCAAGTCAGGTTATTGGAGTACCTTGTGCATATGTGGGATCCTGACCAGCAAGTATTCCATGTAGGGGTCCACACATTATCCTTGGATATCGAGGACATTTACTTCTTGACAGGACTGTCATGGCGTGGGTACCACGCGAGCCTGACTGGTAGCAGAGGTGGTGGGCTGCCCATGAGTGAGTACTATCGCTTGCACTGTGTTCCAGAGGCAGAGAGGAGCAAAGGGAAAGTAGCCATTTGGGGAGTGAGGGATTTGACCCTTTGCACTATTTTGTTCACCATTGCTCGTATGGCTAGGAGCGCTTCTCCTCACATGTCTCTCCAGAGCTACTTTCAGTATGCCATAGAGTGTACTGAGCCTCGGGTTTTTAACTGTGTAGACGCAGTGCTTCGTAGCATGAAGAGGCAGTTGACCAAATGCAGGCGAGGTAACCTGAAGAAATTTGGGTACGGGTCTTTGTTGGTGTCCTTCTTCATTGAGAGGGTTCCCTTGCTGAGGCTGCAGGTTGAGTGGGGTTTACCAGCTCCAACAGATCCCAGAATGCTGCGGTGGTGTCAGCTCATGGCCCGGCACGTAGCTGGATCAATAATCGAATATAATGATGCCTTCTTCGACTGGTTGCGATCACAGATGTTGATGGTCGATGATTATGCCTACATTGGGTTGGAATTCCGAGGAGATTCGAATTTTCTCCTGCCCGAGGGTGCTCAGTGGGGGGATCTTGATAAGAAGTACACATTTTTTTTCTTTTTAAATGTTTTTGTGAATTTTATCATATGCAAATGTTTTTTAATGTTCATCCAAGGTCTAAATACAAAATTCTTTTTTTGATGACACAGACGTGGGACCTTACCGACCTCCTAGTACTTCTCCTATTCAGTGATGAGGAGAGGTGGCACCAGTGCCACGATGGGACACCGAAGATTATGAAGCAGTGGAACAAAACCTAGAGGGTTTGACAGCAGATATTCCGGACATGCCCCTTGGAGAGGTTCCACGACGTTATCAGCGTCATACAGTAGGAGTGTCAGAGTCCATTGGCCAACTGCTTCGTAGGGTTGCCCAGGCAGTTGTTTGTTACCGTGAACGTCATCCATGATGTCACTTTGTAGAAGCTATGAGCTTCAGATTTTGAAATTTTGGTCCTTGGACAGAACTTTTTTGTAAAAACTCTTTTGATCATTATATATACATACGGCTTCTACCGGTTTATCTTGTGTTGTGTGAAAATTGATGTGATTGATTTATAAATGACCCAAATGTCTGTCTAATACATAGTTAGATAATGCATCAGTTAATGTATTTAGATGTCTAGGAATATGTTGTTATTCAATATAATCAAAATAACGTTCCAAGAGGCGAATTTGCAAATACACCCGTAACAAAGTAGGACTTCAAATAGTATAGACATTACTTAACTGTAGTACTACGAGCTGTGAATCGAGTCGCACAACCAAATGACAGATTCTGAGCAAGATAGCATCAATAAACAATTCGATAATGGTGCTATACTCTGCAATATTGTTGGTCACACGGCCGAGACACACACCTCGTAAGGAGACAAGTTCGTTTGTAGGGGCGTAAATTGCCCATGCAGTGAAAGCAAGGTTTTGAGTACTACGGCTAGCGCCATCAGCGAAGCTAATGTAGGGTAGCGACACAGACATTTTTAATGTTTTTTAATGTTCATCCAAGGTCTAAATACAAAATTCTTTTTTTGATGACACAGACGTGGGACCTTACTGACCTCCTTGTACTTCTCCTATTCAGCGATGAGGAGAGGTGGCGCCAGTGCCACGATGGGACGCTGAAGATTATGAAGTGGTGGAACAAAACCCAGAGGGTTTGACAGCAAATATTTCGGACATACCCCTTGGAGAGGTTCCACGACATTATCAACATCATACAGTAGGAGTGTCAGAGTCCATTGGCCGAATGATTCGTAGGGTTTCCCGGGCATTCGTGTGTTACCGTGAACGCCATCCATGACGTCACTTTGTAGAAGCTATGAGCTTCAGATTTTGAAATTTTGGTCCTCGAACAAAACCTTTTTGTAAAAACTCTTTTGATCATTATATATACATATGGTTTCTACAGGTTTATCTTGTGTTGTGTGAAAATTGATGTGATTGATTTATAAATGACCCAAATGTCTGTCTAATACATAGTTAGCTAATGCATCAGTTAATGTATTTAGATGTCTAGGAATATGTTGATATTCAATATAATCAAAATAACGTTCCAAGAGGCGAATTTGCAAATACACCTGTAACAAAGTAGGACTTCGAATAGTATAGACATTACTTAACTATAGTACTATGAGCTGTGAATCAAGTCGCACAACCAAATGATGAATTCTGAGAGAGATAGCATCAATCAACAATTCAATAATGGTGCTATACTCTGCAATATTTTTGGTTGCATGGCCGAGACACACACCTCGTAAGGAGACAAGTTCGTTCGTAGGGTCGTAAATTGTCCATGCAGCGGAAGCAAGGTTTTGATTACTATGGCTAGCGCCATCAGCGAAGCTAATGTAGGGTAGCAAAGAATTCGACATCTGGAAATCAATTACAACATCATATAAGGGTAGAGACCAGATAATGACAAAAGCAAGATACAATAATAGACAAGAAGTATGATACAATAAAAATACAGGTACTCGTGCACAGGTGATATTATGCATAGTACTTCTTCAAGTACAACCCATTTCTGGGTTCACTCAAAGGGATACCATCGTAATCTACTAACTCATAAGCCCCTTTTTCCAAAACTCGTCTAACGATATAAGGACCTCGCAACATGGCTTCAAATTTTCCATCTCCTAGCATATCTCGATCTTGTTCATAGAGGAGAACTAGATCTCCTTCAGAGAAAACGCGAGGCTTGACATGTTTGTCGTATTGGGCCTTGACACATTTTTTTTGAGCTTCTATGACTAGGGTAGCATCACGTCGAGTTTCGTCTAATCGCATAAGATACAATAGATGTTCTTCCTCAGTAGAAGTGTTTGATAGGAGTTCAACAACTAGTTTTAAAGAGGGTATCTCGCATTCAATCGGGAGAATGGATTCCAAATCATAGACTAACCGGAAAGGTGTAAACCCAGTAGCGGACTTGACGGATGTCCAGTAAGCCCAAAATGCCGAAAACAACATTGTGTGTCAACTTGTTTTGTGAATCCCTATCATTCATTGGAGCATAGTTATGAGAACTTTGTTAATTGCTTCGACTTGGCCGTTGTCTTGTGGGTAATAAGGCGTTCAGTTTTCATGGCGAAGACCCAACTTTTCAGTAAGTTTGAACATCATGAAGTTTCGAAAGTGGCTACCATGATCAGTGACGATATCCTGGGGAACACCAAAACGAGCTATGATGTGATTAAAAATGAATAATGTTGCGATCTTTCCAGTGTTGTCAAATGTCGGCATCACCTCGGCCCATTTCGTAAAGTAATCTACGGCGACAATAATGTATCCATGCCCCATGGCCGAGTGGGGGTGACATGTCATGAAATCGATGCCCCATTTCAAAAAGGGACCAACGGAGACCATAGGGTGAAGAGGAGCGGTATGTGACCGTATCTTGTGATTATAGGTCTAGCAAGCATGGCATTTTTCAACAGAGATTATGTAGTCGTTAAATAAAGAAGGCCAAAAATACCCTACTCGTAAGATCTTATGGGMAGTAGCATACCCAGACATATGACCACCACAGGCTCCAGAATGGTAGTCATTCAGAGCTTTCTCGGCTTTGTCGAATGTTAGGCAGCGTCGAAAAACTGAGTCAATCCCCCGATGATAAAGAGTATCCCCGAGGATAATATATTGACGGGCTTGGAAGCGTATTCTACGTCGGTCAATACTAGACAAAGTTGGCCGAAAAGTATGGGTTTGGAGATATATGATGATATCGCCATACCAAATATCATCAGAGCTGATGAGGAAAAGGGACTCATCAGGTAATGAATCAGTTGCTACATGTTCTGTTTCATAATAGGGAAAGTTTCATATCAACTCAGCAAACACTAAGGACTTCTTGGACTTGGCGCATTTGAATTCCAAGTCAAACTCCTAGAGTATCACGATCCATTTGGAGTATTTTCCCCCTAGCAATTGACGTGTGAGAATATGTTGCATAGGGTTGTAGTTATAAATCACTGTAGTCTTGCGAGAGAGGATATAGTGTCGGAAGCGTTGGACAGCTTGGACAGTTGCCAAGGCTAGTTTTTCGACATGTAAATACTTGGTTTTTGTAGGCGTTAGACTTCGACTCAAGTAACAGATAACATGTTCGTCATTAAAATCATCCTCTTGGATGAGAACCATACCAATGGTGTAATCTGAGGTGGCAAGGTAGAGGAAATAATCGTGACTATAATTGGAGGGAAAGAGAAGCGGAGCACGTGTTAGGGACAATTTCAAATCTTCGAAAGCGTTGTTTGCGATGGTATCCCATACGAACTCAGACCCCTTTTTTAGGAGCCACGTAAATCCACGAGTTATCTCGACATAATTTGGGATGAAACAACGAAGAAAGTTTGCTTTCCCCTGCAAACTTTGTAACTAGCGAAGTGTAGAAGGAGGAGGGAGATTAAGGATCGCCTCAACCTTTAAAGGATCTATCCTAATCCCTTGACGCAAAACAATAAAGCCTAGAAGTCGGCCAGATTCCACAAAGAAAACACACTTGTGAGGATTCAAACGTATAAGGTAAAACCAACAGCGGAGAGGTGGGTTGGATGATCGACTCGGTGCATTGAGTGAGCGGGTAAATCATTCAGATATGGTTGCATGATGTGCTTGATATCATGGAAGGCATAAGACATAGTGCGTTGAAATGTTGCGCCAGCGTTCTTGAGACCGAATAGGAGTTTTCGATAGGAAAAAGTGCCCCAAGGACAAATAAAAGCAGTCTTATGTTGATCCTCAGGAACAATGTTGATTTGATTATACCCGAAGAAACCATCCATCAGAGAGAAGATTTCACTTCCGACGGAATTGTCGACAATCTGATCGACGAAGGGGGTAGGAAATTTATCTTTGGGACAAGCTTTGTTGATATCCCTATAATCAATGCATACACGGATTGTGCCTTGTTTCTTATCAATCGGGACAAGATTGGAAACCCAGTCAGTGAGGGCCACTGGGTAAATAAAGATGTCTTTGAGAAGTTTCTCGACTTCGACCATGATAGCAGCCGCTCTACGTGGGTGAACTGGACGAAGGCGTTTTCGGATGGGTTTAGCATCAGGGTATGTCTTGATCTCATGTATCACAATGTTGGGATCGATACCCGACATTTCTTCATGGCTCTAGGTGAAGATTTCATGAAACTCTTTGAAAAGGGACGTGTAGGTGACGATTTCGTCAGGGGAACACGAAGCTCCGATATGGACATTTTCGACAATTCCAGGTTTGATGGATATGTCGATGGGAATAGTGGGTGAGATATTGCTTAAGTTCCCTTCGAAAAACACATCGTGTGTGGACTCGTGAACGGTTGAGATGACGACAACGGTCGATGGGGTTGAGATCCGTTGGTAGTTCTCAATGGTATGTTGCTCTAGGAAGAGGATGGAACGATGATGTCCATCGTCCCAAGGGGTGTCCTCCATGACACAAATGATCATCTCGTCTGTGGGAAAAATGAGACAGAAGGGATTTGGAGATAACTCACCAAGAGAGGGTGTAGAAGAGGTTGTCGATTGAATGGCTTGATAGGCGGATTCGACTGGACTTAACGGCATTAGGTCGCTGTAACGAAGATGATCTCCAGGGTCAGGTACCATCCATGGGTTGTGAGACGCAGGAATTCTGTGAATCAAGGTGGAGATCATGTTGATTGAAGCAATAGATGAGCGTGGAACATCGGGTGGTGGACTGGGGAAAGTACCCATTAAAGAAGAGTCTTTGAGAAGGCCTACATCGACGTTCTCATAATCCGGTGGGGTTTTAGCAATAAACGGTACATTGCTAGTATGGGTATCCGAGTTAAAGAAGGCTAATTGGTCGACGGTGACTACCTTCCCTTGATGTGGGAAACATACCACCCAAAAAAGGGTCGACACAACTGCGCGCATGGAATCGATCCAGCTGCGGCCAAGCAGAAGATTGTAATCAAGAGGAGCATCAAAGACTTCCACTTCGACTTGAACCATTTTTCCTTCTAACGTGATAGGCAACGAAGGAAGGACACCATAGGGCTTAAAACTGGAGCCATTGAAGGCTTTGAGAGTGTTCTGGGATTCATTCAAAGAGGGAGAGCCAATGCCTTTCCAACAAGTAAGAGACATGACACATGTCGAGGCACCCTTGTCTATAACGGTTCGACAAATGTTTTTATCAGAGATAATCACTTGGATCTGGAACGCGAGTTAAGGGGGTAACCGTGGAATGTGATATTCCAAGTAAAAAATGATGAAATTTGTATCCGTCAGGTTGATTTCACCGATAGCTTTCAACAGTGCCTTCCATTGCGTGGGACAACTTTGAAGGACTTCGAGGGCTGACATCGCAGAAGGTTCTTGGGCCAGATCTTCAACAATGCTATAGTTCTGGGTAGCACGAGCATGAGGATTGAAAGCCGATTTTCAAATGATGCCCTTTGGGGGGGGTTGAAGAACTGTGTCGAGGCTCAGTCATTCGAGATGAAGAGGACCGTTGGTAGGTGGATTCGCAGGAGAGGGTTGTACCAATGAAGGAGGTAGGTCATCAACCTTCTCTTTAGAGGGAGAATAATCTTTGGCTCGAGTGGTGAGTGCAATGTCGTTCTGCCTTGAATCGCCAGTACACATCAATACATAGGATGTAGTAGAAGGTGAGGGTTGGTCATGAATGACCAATTGAGCCTGTTGTTGATATGGGAAGGGTTGAGACAAAACAGTCGAAGCAGGTGGTTTAGGGGATCCTTGAAGGAACTTAGTGACCTCGGCACGTCATGGACAATCCTTCATGTAGTGATCATCACCACAGATAAGACAAGGGTATCGAGGTTTGAGCTTATCCCTATCGTCAACTGGGGGAGTTTTGGTTCGCTCTGCTTGAGAAGTATTTTTGTCCTCCTTAATCTTACCCCTTCCCTTTTTGGATTTGTTTTTACCGGCTGGGGTAGATTGAACCGCATTTACCTCAGAAGTCTTTCCGGTGGGAGGGGTAGGAGACGGAGCATTTTGAACATTAGAAGAAGAAGGTTTGGGGTTGGCACTTGAGGAGGAATGTGGTTGGGCATGGAAAGTGCCAATCACACCGTCGGCTGCATGAGAAGTAACTGGAGTAGTTGAAGTGGCGGAAGTGGAAGGACGAGGTGCGTCAGGTAGTAAGTCGTAAAGGGTACTCGTTTGTGAGTAAACGAGGTCAAGGTATTGAGCACGACTTATGGCCTACTCTTCCATGACTACTCCACCCATGGCGATGTCACGACTGATGTTGTTCACAAATGATTTTGTGAACCACTCTGCCAGCAATTGATTGGGGAGTTCGAGTTTGATGAGATGTCATCTCCGTCACCACTCATGAATGTGATCGGATATATGAGTGGCTTTATTTTGTTTGAAAGAACTCAAAATCTCGGTCCCTATTTCATAACGGATCGGTAACTGGTAGTGGGTGAGGAAGGCCATAGCTAGGGTGTTGAAGTCAGTGAAGAAACCTCGTGGTAATTCTATATACCACTTCACAACAGAATCCGTGAGGGTCCATTGAAAAAGACGTAAACGAATAGAGTCATCCATCAATGAGTTGGATGAGCACCAGAGGTGAAAATTCATGACGTGATTGTTCGCATCCTCTCCCACTTTGCCGTTGAATTTAGGGATGTTCGATGGTAGCTTGGCTGGTATAGCAAGCCATTTGGGAGAGTGACGAATTGGATCATTTAAAATCCTTGACAAGTCCGGGAGATCCAAAGTGGCCAAGAAGGGTAACTATCGATTCACATGCGGGTACTGGTGGGTTTGGGGAGGAAGCCCCATCGACAAACCAGTAGGACCATAAGCAGTTTGCATATAATGTGAAGGCCCAGGAAGATTCAGTGGTGGTTGTAGAGGATAGTAGCTCATGGGATTGTATCCTTGAACAGGGATGTGAGTTTGGGCATTTGAGCCCCAAATAGGATTGGACGTACCTGGATATGGTTGGCCTATACTAGGGGGTATCACGGATGCAGCTAGAAGCTGTTGCCCCCTAGTCGATTGAG
>JASDQU010100247.1:590377-651972 GCA_032191745.1 Picea mariana | reverse complement strand
TCTTGATAGACTTGCTAGAGTCTCCAAGCTCCTGTTCAAGCTAGGTCCTTCACACAATTCCTTCACCAATTCTCCAATTAATCTTGCTTAACCTTTTCCATGAGAATCCCATCAATATATAGGAGAGGATGAGATGGTTACTTGGATAAGAATGATCCCACAATATCAAGGAAACTAGTAAAAAGATAACCATTCGAATACCAACCCATTCTCTAGAAGATTCCCTTCTAGAACCATTGAGACTTCATCTTTTTCCAAGCTTGAGAACAAGTTCGCACCCTAGCTATGTAGCACAGTGCGAGAATTTCGCACCCTAGCTGAAGGAAGCCTGCGAGAATGGGTCATTCTCACACCCTAGGATATAAGCAACCTGCGAACTCTCTGCAAAAATATGTTTTCTGGGAAGAGATGAATGTCACTTTTCTCAGGATAAAGTTCTTATTAGGATCCTGAGTACACCATCATCAATACACCATCAAGATGACCAAAATCATGGGTAACACAGATGCCCCCTAATGTGTGAGGTTAGAAGAGAATCTGATGGCCGAAATACATTATCAATCTTCACCAACGTTCCAAACAAGTGAGCCCAAGGACCAGAAATCGGGAGGTGCCATCTGCAAAATAACAATTGTCTCACCGAGGCAGGCATACCCATGCTTGGGATGAGATAAAATCATGGCTACCAATAAAATACACTGTAGATCCATGTCATATAACTATATAAAGTGTAGGTGCGAGAAATACACAACGGATTTACATCTCAAAATCAAAAAGATATACATGTATAGTATCCATCTTCTAAGGCCTGATGGCTGGAGATGAGGTCTTCAGAGTTCAAGAAACAACTTCAAAATATTCAAAAATTGGGTAGGAGTGTAATATGAGTGTACGACTTCACTACCCAGAGGTCTTCGATGGCTCATCGGTCATGGACTAGAGAATCTTCATGATAAACCTGAAGGCTTCATTGATTTCGAACAAAGACTTGATTGGAATTTTGGGATGACCGAGCATGAGGGAAAGAGACAAACTGCAGAGGGGATGACTTAGTCTTGGAAAAAATTTCCTTTGACAATAGCACGACAAATGATGAGACTCAAGCAGCATGGCATTAACATAAGTTCACGAGGCAGGAGGCAACGCAAACTCTCCATATGTTTGGAAGAGTAACCAAACGAAGAAGGACACAACTCAATGTAGCGGGAAAAACTTCCTAATGTCATTTTAAATCCCAGGGCTTGACGAAAAACGGAAGGATGTGCTTTATCCAAGGGCGACTCATTGTGTTGTCAATACCAAGAAAATACGTTTCCCTTCCTCTTTTTGGGGTATATTTGATTTTTTTTATTTTTTTTTGTCTTTTTCAATAATTTTGGAAAAAGAATAAAAGAATGATACGTTACAAAGGAGGAAGGAGTGTCGCAAGCATATGATATTGAGGCACAAGGAAAATACCGATGTTCAAAGCAAGGACACTCGGAAAAAATCCCTCCTGGGGCCACAGGTGTCAAGATGCAGAGGCGAAGTGCTACAGGGCTTGCGTATAAGGCATGCTTCAGATGGTTCAGTTGAGAGCAACATGGAGCTGGCATTAGACCAAAGACGCAAGTATACAAATGCGATTAATAAGACACACAATGGTAACTTCCTTCAATGTAAGTTTTACGAGCCTAGAGAAGGTAATATCGACGGTTTTTCATATTTAGAAAGTCTAAAAAAACGTAAAAGGAGACTCTAATGGGGTACCTTTTTTCGAAGGTAGTCTAGTCGGTTCAAAAAAGGGGTAAACTAGCATCAACAAGACGTCTATTCAAAACCATTTTAACGAGTGTGATAAAGATAAGATCACTCGACAATTTTTTCATTTTTAAGGAGTTTGAAAAAAGCTTAACAATGGACTCCGTCCGGAATGTTCTTCTGGACCATTTTAACGAGTGTGAAAGAATAAGGTCACTCGACGATCTTTTCAATTTTAGGGAGTCTGAAAAGAGCTTAACTATGGACTCCGTGAGGGTTCCTTTTTCATAAATTTAGTCCCTCAAGCCCGAAAAAGGGTTAAAATTATACCTGAGGGTACTCTTCTAGAGAACCGAGGCTCCTAGAGTATACCTTTGTTCGTACAGTTGACCATTTGGACCGAAAAAGGGGTAAACTACCGTTGGACAGACGTGACTTCAAATTTCAGTTTAGCGAGCATGAAGGTCAACAAGATCGCTCGACAATATTTTCACGTTTAGAGGGTTTGAAAATGGCTTAAAAGAAGACTCGTGGGGGCTACGACTCAAGTATGAAACTGGTTCAGGTAGAGCTTGCTGCTAGGCTCAGACCAAGATTCTCTTTGATAGTCAACTTGGGAAGTCTCCCAAAAGGGAAGAAAACACAAACCACAATGTAAGTCCTCCTACAATATAGAAACTGTAGTCATGGCTTCAAGGATATCCTCATTTGAAGGCAATTCAAAATTCGAGAAATCACGCAAACGAGGGTCGACAGTCCCAAAGGGTGAAGTAAATTGACCATACTCCATATGACAATGGAGGTTCTAACCAAGACTGGCAGAGTCTATCAATGAAGAATCACGATCACAAGGGATTGAGGATATACTAACAACGAGATCAGACTCAGAAGGGTACTCAAGCCCACTTGGACCAAGAGGGGGAAGCAATGGATCCCTTGCCCCCCATTGGATACACCAATGGATCAATTGTTGATTCCAAGTTTCGAGAAGGAAAACATGATTGCATAGGTTCCTGCTCATAAGCAATTGAACACCGAGGATAATGCAGCACATAATTAACCCGTGATAGGGTGGAGTCTACATAAACACTAGGAACATATAAAGGGGCAGCCTGAACTAACATTGAATTAGGATGGTGATTATCAGACGCTAGCTAGTCAATAGTGACAATGCTTCCATTGTGAGGGAAATGCATCACCCGTAAGAGCGTAGATACCACAACGTTCATAGCATATACATAATCACGCTCGAGAAGCATATTGAAATCTAATGGGCCTTGCACCACTATAACATCGACATGGACAATCTTCCCACCTAACGAGATAGGCAACTGAGGAAGAACCCCCAAATATTCACTAGGACGTCTATGAAAAGCCAACAACTCATGTGAAGTAGACACAAGCTTGGGAGAACCCAAAACTTTCAAAACCGAGGAGGATAAAATACTTGCAGAGGCTCATTCATACACAATACATCGATAAATGTTTATTGAATTAACTTCAACCCTTATTTGAAAGGGTGTGGAGGAAGGAAGACAAGGCTTAACAAGGTCATTCCAATCAAAGGAAACCATCCTAGGGCTTGGAGGGGGTGTGCTCAGAGCGAGCATAATGCCCCCTTGTTCTGAAAATACTGAACCGAAAATTCTAAAAACATAGTCGTTAGACACGTCACTCCCCAAAAGAAGAGTGGGATCATTCGATGACTACATCAGCATGACCACTTTTGAAACCAATGACTGAATAGGTTGCGAGACTACATGGTCTAAAGGCACCTCACCCCCCAAAATAGGAGTGGGATCAACCAATGACTACATAGGCATGACCACTTTCACAACCAATGGTTGGATAGGCTGCGAGACTACATGGTCTAAAGGCACCTCACCCCCCAAAAGAGGAGTGGGATCAGTCGATGACTGCATCGGTGTGACCACTTTCTCAACCAATGACTGCATAGGCTGTGAGGAAACCTGAGAAGACTCGGAATTAGAAGAGCTTGTAGACAGGGACCACAATATTTGTACCTCTGGAATGCCAGGGAACAAATGAGTAAGGTGATCTCCCTTGAAAATATTACAAGGGAACTTAGGCTTACGTCCTATCCATATAGGTTTCTCAACAGAATCGATGCCCACAACATGACTAGCAGTGCTTGGTTGCACATCTCCAACATGACTTGCAGAGGTTATAAACCTATTACAAGTATGACTAGCAATGACTGGACTTTTTCCCCGAGCATGACTTACACAGGGTGGGTGTGTGCCCCCAGCATAACTTGCAGAGGTTGGGTGCTGGTCTTCAATGTGACTTGCAGAGGTTGTCGACCTATCTCCAACATGACTTGCAGAGGTTGTTGATTTCTTCTTCCTATTCTTCTTCTTTCTATTTTGTTTAGACTTCCAGTTACTAGTAACTGTACTTTCATCAGAGGCGGGAGAAGGAGGAGGAGAATACTTTGCTGATGAAGAAACATCAACAGGGTGCCCATGACATAACGTGCTTAACTGAGAAGCATCAAGAGAATTTGGGACATTTGGAATGCTACCCAACCAAACCGGTAGTCCCTCATTCAACCCAGGAATGTACAAAGTGGCCATCAAAGGGACACCAATGTTTTTGAAGAAGGGAAAAGCACAAGAATCCCCTTGTGAAGAGGCTCCTTGGTTAGTATCGTCAAGAACTTTGTCCATGAAGATCCTATGCATAGGTTCTCCCCTTGCGGGATCGTTCAAGTCCGTAAAAGTTTCATACACAAACTTTGGCAAACCAATGGTATCAAAACAACGCCTATAAAGAGGTGGCTCCACATTTATAAGTGGAAGACTGAAAAATTCCTCACGACCGGCGGAGTGGGCGGTCTACCACCCTAGGTCAAAGACCCAAATCCATGATTGAATAACTCACTATGGAAAATTAGGGAGCACAAAGAACACACTAGAAAAACTCCTAAAGGTAAATCAAGCAAATGACTAACTAGTTGGAAGAACAGTTACACCAACCAACACTAGAGAAAATTACTGGTGCAAGTGCAACTCGAATATGGAAGCACCCTCCAAGTATACTCTGCAAAGAGTGGCCCGAGGTTTTCCCTAGGTACTGCGGTATACCCCCGAGGTCACCTGTGTAAGTCCCTAAAATAAAGGCAACTAGGTTGCCAGCTCGTGAACAATCACCAGGCAGGTACAGTTGACAGTCGGGTGGACCGCAATGAGAAGGGTATCAAGCCTAAAACCTATCAAGGGTATCGAAATCAAGTGTTCCAAAAGACGGTTGAGGACCTCAAACGGATTTGAGACCCATGAAGCAGCTCCGTGGCAAATGTGATCAACGGAATCCCAAGACAAGTCCTCTATATGCGTTCCCCACTGCGCTTAGTCCGGCTTTGGAGGGATTATCTCTGCTACCTTTCCGCACGTGACCTCATGTTTAGTCCCTTTGTTAGAGGGGAGTCCTAGATAATTTCCACATTACCGGACTTATACACTCCTTAGCACATACTCGTATGTTTGTTTTATAGCCTTGAAGAGTTTCCTCTCCAACCCAAATCAAGGCTCTAGCCTAATCTAGTTGATGGACCCTACATAAAGTCTAGTAATTTTTAATTAGCATTCTTTTTAAGGCTTGATTTACTCAAAAGGGGTACGGTAGTGCAACTGATGTTGTTAAGACTCTTTGTGAAAAATGATGCAACTTACATGAACACTGGCAAAGAATGATTCTATTTCTTTTTTTTTTTTTTCTTTTTGAAATGCTTTTAAAATTAGAAGAAAACACAACGCTATGCTAATTTCTTTTCTTTTTCAAATAATAATGCAAAGAAAATTACAGGAAAGAAAGAGATCTAACAAACTAAGTTTGTTTTTATATTTTCTTCCAATCAAAGTAGAAATAACCGATGAATGCACGATTCATTTTTCTTAAAATTTCAAGCTAAAGATAAGTTTAAAAAGCTAGGAAACACAAAAAAAAAATTAAATGAAAAAGCAAGCTATGCTAGAATACAACCTAGGCTAAAACTTCTTATGAAAGATACTAGAAAGAAACAAGAAAAACCTAGGAAGTAAAAACTTGACAGGGAAGAGGATGATTGCCTCCTCAAAATTTTCTAGACAGACACGTGTCTGTCACTTCAACAGCCAGTGGATGCACGCGGGCTGCCCAAAGACAGGACGTGTATGCATGCATGTAGGCCCACTACAGGCCGCGTGTGCCTCTGTTTCTCCTCAAAAGAAGCAAGACAAGAAGCTAATCTCAGGAAGGGAGTATTGGTATTGAGAACCAGAATCCCTTGAAGACACAGAAACTTACTTTGACAGAAAAAGATGCAAGGAAAAAGTTGATCTAAGGTTTTTACCTGACTATGGACTATTCAATCAGATACCTAGAAGGACCCAGAAGATCCCTGAGAAGGATCACTTTTGCAAGGGAGAGGATGACTGCCTCTTCCTGAGAAGGATTTCCTGGGTTCTTAAACATGTAGCTAGCACTTCATCAGCAGGCGTATGCACGCGGGCTGTGTGAAGGTAGGGTGCATGTACATGCATGCAGGCCTTATATAGGGCACGTGTACCTCTATGACTTCCCGAAAAGAAAATGTAGCCATGTAAATAAAGCAGGGAGTACTGGTATGGAAGACTATAATCCCTAGTAGCTCTGACTCTTGCAGAAACTCAGAAAAAAGGTGATGAAACCAATTTAAAACTACCAAAAAGTATCCCCAGAAAACCCAAGAGATCCCCAGTATGGTCACCAATTCTGTTGTGAGTGGGAAATCCCTCTATGGATTAGCACTTAGGGTTTTATCATGCATGCAGAAAAGACCTAAAGATTCCTACTTTTTTACTGTCATCCCGGACCTAATCCCCATTATTCTTAAGCAAATACGTAGTTAAGAAGTTCAAGTGAACATACCTTATTTCCAACGTTTGATATCGATCCCTCTTCACGCTTGGTCTCTCTTTGACTGCAACTCTCCTCCCAAGGCTGGCCTACATTCACAAAAGACAAACAAAGAACTCCACATGCATTTGATCTACAAATTAATGGGTTAGAGATTTAATAAACATATACGCAACAAACAATGAAAACCTCATATGGTGGGACGGGAAAAGTACTTCTTTATTATTAACTTCACTAAAGCAACTTACAATGATGAAGCCGACCACTGCTCCATGAACCTGGTCCTGGGCTCCTCTTCAAATGTCCTCCAACTGCTTTTCTCTATACTTCTCTTTGCACAAGGATGGCTAAAGGTTGGGACAAGGGGAATGATCAATTGGGTATAGTCTCTTTACTATGATTTTCCTCCTTTCAAATGGGACCCCTACCCATTATTTTATAGGCTAGAAGGAGCTAGGTATTTGGTCGAATAACTGACCATGCATGGTCGAAAAGTTTAGTTAACTTGCCCAAAGATGTGTGTTCCGTCAACAACTTTCCTTTTTCCGTGCTTTTGTAGGTACACGTGAGCTGTATTGGGGAAGATAGCGTGTACACTCTTGCAATAATGGAGTAGGGTGTGTGGGCCTTTATAAAGGGGGTTTTGAAGAAGAGTTGTTCAGTGGTGTTTTGGCAAAGAAGGAATCTGAGATGGCCTGATGCCAGGTAAGTATGTCTGGTGACAATTAGGGTTATAACACTCAGCATAACAACTCAATCCAAGATGACAAGAGCTCAGTAGATGGAGGCCACGAGCATGAGCAAAACCCATGTCGCCGATTCACCCAACATAGGTCACCGATATAACAACTACCAACTCGCCCATGGTTTTAGTGTTGGATGGAGTGTCGGACGCAGTGTCGGATGAAGTACCAGATGCAGTGTCAGATGGAGTACCAGACGGAGTGTTGGATGGAAAAATGCCTTGTGATTTTTCCCTATGACACACAGATCATGCATTAGCTTCTTGTAATCATTAAATTATGCTGAATTAAACTTAAAACCATCATAAACATAAATCATACATACCTGGTATAAGCTATGGTGATTTGATATAAGAAACCTTCAAAACTTCTTCAAAATAGTAAAATACACATATAATACCGATCAAAAAGGATATAATTATCATCATTAATTTAACCAAATCACGAGCCCAAAATTACCCCCACACCTAATATCTTGTAGGTCCCACTGCAAACAAAAATGAATTGCTCCATATGACTAGACTTGCTGAGAAGGATTAGCTTTAGAAGCTTCTCCCTCTTGCCTTGAGGATTTTGTCTTGTGTCTCTTATGTTGTTTCAATTGTCTCCTGAGGTTGCGATTGGTTTTGGTCATTTCATCAACCAATCGTTGGAGGGAATTCACCTTTTCTTGTAGTATTGCATTTTCATAGTGAAGATGCTTATACAAAGTCTTCCTCTCTTCCAATTGTTGTAGCAGTTGAACATTTTTTTGTTGTATCTTTTCAATGGTTGGAGTATGATCAGATATCTCGGAGGAGGAGTTGGATCCCTTAAAATATGTAGAAAGTCTATTTGTTTTAGGATCGGGTATAGACATATGAGAGGTAGGAGTAACAGAGGGTTTATGAGGAGAAGTAGGTTCAGATTTTGTCTTTCTATGAGGCTCAAGTTCTTCTCTAGACACTTCCCTAAGTATTTTATTGGGGCTTTTGAGATTAGAGGATACTTGGATAGGGTCTGAAGTGGTCGGGGGTTTTTCATAAGGTTTTCCTCTTGTATTTCAGGTACTCTTTCGAAAATATCCTCTATTGAATCGATTATCTCCTCTCCTATTTACGGGGACTCTAGGGAAGTCTTGTTGAATTACCTCTTGTAGCTTTTTGGGTGCATGATCAATAGACGTTGAAGGCATTGGGGAGTTAGCAATAGGCTTCTTGGTCTTCTTGCCCGATGAGGCTACAGGAGTATCAACAAGTTTCTTGGACTTTTGCTCCGGTAAAGAAATAACTTGAGCATGAGGGTTTGGAGTCTTCGGAGAATGGGGTTTGGATGGAGTAACATTCCTTAGATCAAGTGTTTTCTTTCTAGTCTTGATTGTAAGGTGAGGGTTTGAAAATTGGTAAATGAACTCATCCCACGTTTCCCCTGTTTTTCCAACTCAGCTAAGACAAGTAGTTTGATGAGGCCATGGTGGAATAGGCTATTGTGGGGATTGGTTACATTCTTTCATACTTGGGAAGACATATTCTCAAGAATCTTTAAGAAGTAAAAGGGAAAATTCAATGGCTTATTGAATTGAAAGTGAGCTAATAACCGAAAGTGGCAGGCTTTAAAAACAAAATATCTACCTTCACAAGTGGTCAATCTAGTGATGAATATGAGAGGGTTGATTATATCATCCTTAATCCACTCCTTCGAGTGTCCCTTAGCTCCAGAGATATTCTGAAACTCATTTTTGAAGACCATGTTATAGCTCGTTTGTGGAAACTGGTGGTGTTTAAACCAATGGTCTCCAACTCTTGGGAGATTTGTGGTTGAGGCAATTGATTCCTCAGAGACCATGAAGGTGAGAGACCCCACACACGTCATATTTCCATCAAATCCGAGGGAGAATTGCATAGAAATKCCAGCATCGTGGCCCTACAAATGATCTAAGAAAGGCCCCCACCCTGCRTGAAGGAACACTGCTTTGAACTGTGCGAACTTGGGGATGGAAAAGAGGTCAGCATAGGAAGCTAGATCATACCGTTTGGGCATGGTGACGGTGTGGAGAAAGGACAGAGGTTGAAATTCGACAGAGGATGGGTGCAATCAGACCGACGATGAGCATAATTAAGCAGAGGTTGAGCGTGATTAAGAAGAGGTTGAGCGCAATTTAGACAGAGGCGATTGCAATTGAGAAGAGGGTGAGTGCAAGGCATAAATAGGATAACCAATTGAGAGATCCCTCCATTTTTGAATGCGCCCAGGGTGGAAACAGTTTCATTCATCACACACGAATTGCCATGTGTGAGCATAAGTGCACCAATTTCGAATTTAAAGGGCATCTTTTGGGAGGCAATTGTAATGATGAATGAGTTAGATCAATGTCCAAGTATTTGACTTGGACATTTGATCATAAAAATGCTTAGGATTTGTATCATTTAATCTCAATTTCCATCAACTAACTAAAATAAATGCAATTGATTCCTGGTTACCTGAAATCATGGACATTTACTATGTGAATTCATCTCATCTGATCCTTCATATGGTGCCTCATCTGACACCTCATATGGTATTTTAAATGGAACCTCATACGACACTCCATATGGTACCCCTGTGCGAAATGAAATCTATTCCTCATGTAATGGATGTTTTATTCACATCCTTCAGTCTTGAAATGATTTTGACAGACACAATGAATAGGAGCAGAGGCAGGATAATAGTGTTCCATTATTATTTGTTTTTCCATCGTGCTCACACAATCCATTCCTCTATCTCACATAAGGCATGTAATCTCAACTCTGTAATGACAGTCTGTAACAACAATAAACCAGTTAAGTGGTTTGTTAAGGAAATGTACAACAATTTATAACACACAGAGAATTAGCATTTCAAAGTAAAATAACTGCTGATATAATAGCCTGTATCATAAAAAAAATACACATAAATTTTTACAAAGATTCTACCTCTTCTAGGCAATGTTACCATTTGTCAACTCAGGAAACCCCTCCCCCACACCTAAGTATTGTGACACCTCACAATAAAAAATATAGGAAACTAGTCAATTCTCCCAATAGCCAAAGATTTATAGCTTGTTAAGTGTAGAGATAAATTTCACATATCGGTCCGACGAGACATTTAGAATATGGCCCCACCTATAGGATAAAAGATCCTATATATAGATAAGAAGAGGTAGGCGAGAGAGTTTCAAGATAGTCTCAAAGTTAGTTCCCAATGGAAAATTTATGGAGTTCATTAACCTTATCTTAACCATTCATACTTCATGTCAGCTTTGTCTACAAGTAATGTCGTACATCAGGACAAATTTAAATTTCTTATTATTTTTTGTTGGATTATGATCCTCGCTAGGTAGAATGCCCTACTGCCAGCAAGCTTGTTCAATACTCTGGTGGGTTTACCTAGTCATCCCACAGGCCGGTACTCACTGCCAGTAGACTTGTTTTGTATCCCAATGGGTTAGCCTCTTACACCCTCAAATACTGGCCCTCCATATTTTGAGATTTTAATATAAGATTACTTTGTGAAAGAGGATGGGGGGATAGCTCTGAAAACAATTTTTTTCTCTTTTTTAATTGGGATGGTATTTATGTTAGAGGATGACTTTCCGTTATATTACTTAGTGATTGTCCTGATGTAAGGGGTACTTAAGAGGATGTAGCCTATATAAATATATGATATAATCAAGTATTTTTAGTGTGTACTGGATGGTACCATTGGGAAAAACAAAAAGGTATCTTTAGGCTCAACTCACTTTCTTCCCTTTTTTTCTATGTTTCCATGGCTAACCATTAATAATACCTCCTTGTTACTCTTTAATAAAGATACTTTACTCACTTACTCATGTTTCTTGGGGAAACTGTACAAGAGACCTCTAATCTTGATGGTTACGGTATCACTTCCTTATACAGTGGTGAAGGTTTTAAGAGCAACTGCTTTTTAAGATGCCTTGAGAAAAAGAAGATGAAAAATCTTTGCAAAAATATGGCTAATTACAACAAGTCATTATTCATTTGATGCTTAGCAGACAACAAGGTTCAAATATAGCAATATTTTGAAGAAAAATCCTTCTTTTATATTTCCTTGAAACTGTCTACTCCTGGTGAAATAAATACCTACAGAAATCTCTAGAATTTTCTATCAACAAAATTCAAAATTATTTACATATGTACAGTCGAAAATTTAGAAAACATTCAAGAAAAAGGGGGGACTTCCCCGTCTACTATAGCCAATTCCTTCTCAGTTGACATGACCTGTAGAAAATCTTCTTTGGAAATGGGCCTGTGATAAAGTTTGAGTCAGTGTCCATTTACTACAAAGGAGACTTGTCCATCGTCAATTGTTTTGATTTTCACAACTCCATTGTCATATATAGTGACTACCTTGTAAGGACCCAACCACCGAGTGGTGAGTTTGCCTTTGAAGGTTTTAAATTGGGAGTCAACCAACAAAGCCCAATCATCAGGTTGGAAGTGTTTCTTCTTGATAAACTTGTCATGCCACTTGCTCCTCTGGTTTTGGACTAATATTGTTCATTGGATAACATCTTTCCTGATCTCATCCAACTCATTTATATGTAGGGCTCATTGTTTCAGAGCCTCATCTAAGTTTAATCCCAATTCTGCGGAAATACAAAATGTCCTTACTTGAAATTCTATTGGTATAAGTACTTGTTTCCCGTACACTAACTCATAAGGGGTATGCCCAATGGTATTTCTCCAGGTGGTCTGATATGCCCACAGAGCCTTTGGAAGCCTATCAGCCTAATCCCAACGATGTAATTGAACAATATTGGTTAAGATAGATTCCAAAACTTTGTTTGTAGACTCTACCTGACCATTATCTTGTGGGTGGTATGGAGAATATTTATAGTGTTTAATCCAATATTTCTTTGTTAGTTCTCTCATCAACTTGGAAGTAAATTGAGTGCCTTGGTCTGTAACAATTTCATGAGGAACACCGAAGTGGGTAAAGATGTCTTCATAAATGAATTCGAGAAAATATTTTTTTGTAGCCCTAAATAGGGATTTTTCCTCTACCCATTTGGTGATATAATCTGTACAAACCAAAATATAGTTTTTCTTACAAGACATGGTGAAATTGGTCCTACAAAGTCAAGGGCCCATTTCTCGAAAGGTTTTATCATAACTTGGGAACACAAGGGAATTTCGTTAGCTGATGTGGGTCTTCCTATTTTTTGACAACTATCACAACTCCTCACATACTTGGAAACATCCTTGAAAATGCTAGGCCAATAGTAACATGGATGTAACACCGTATATGTTGTACGTTTGTCAGAAAAATGGCCACCACTTGGTCCATCATGACAACTTCGTAGTATTTCTGGTATTTTGTCTTCTCGGACACATATATGAATAATCAAATCAGGACCTGTACGAAAAAGGGCATGGCCAACCCAAAAGTAATTGGCACTTTGCGTGACAATTCTACATTTTTCATGAGGTGACAAATGAGACGGTAACTTCCTAGTAGCCAAATAGTTTTCCATATCTGCAAACCATGGAGTATTTACATAAAGGGAAAAAAGGTGCTCTTTTGGGAAACTATCATCTACAGGAATATCATCTTCCTCATTTTTTATTTTTGAAAGAAAATCAACTACCAAATTCTCCTTTCCAGGTTGGTCAAGCACGGTGATATTAAACCCTTGCAATAGCAGGAGCCACCTAGTCACTTGACCATTAGTTATGGATTTATTCATGAGAAGTCTAATGGTGGAATGATCTGTATGTACAAATAATTTGTAACCTGTGATGTAGTGGTGAAACTTATTGATAGCATGAACTACTGCCAAGAATTCCTTCTCGGTAACTGTGTAGTTTAAATAGAYAGGGGACAAGTTCTTGCTCACAAAATAAATGGCATAGGACTGCTAGTCTTCTTTCTACCCTAATACTCCTCCTATTGTTGTGTCAGAGGAATCGGTGGATATGTGAAATGGGAGAGCCTAATTGGGCCCCCTAAGAACTGGTGCCATAGACATATTAGATTTTAGGGTTTAAAAGGAAGTTTGACACTGCTCAGTCCAAAGAAAATCAACATCCTTTATTAAAAATCCAAACATGGGTGCAACAATCTTTGTAAAATTTTCAATAAACTGTCGGTAGTATCCTGCATGTCCAAGAAATATTCTCACCTCTTTCTGATTTTTGGGGGGTGGAAGTCTGACGATGATCTCAATCTTTGCAGGGTCGACTTTGATCCCTTCAGATGAAATGTGATTTCCCATAACCGCTCCTTCAGTCAACATCATTTTACATTTTTCATGACTTAGAGACAGGTTCATTTCTTGGCATCTGATAAGGACTTTTTCTAAATTATCTAAGGCTTCCTGGTAAGTATTGATATATACTGTGAAGTCATCCATGTATACCTCCACACAATCATGAATAAGATCAACAAATATCCCCAGTATTGCTCGTTGAAATGTGGCAGGAGCATTACACAATCCAAATGGTAAGACCCTATAGGCATAGGTTCCCCAAGGACAAGTAAAGGTGGTCTTGTCTTGGTCCTCGGGTGCTATGAGAATTTGATTGTACCCGCTATATGCATCTAAAAAGGAGAAATATTTCTTTCCAGACAGGGTATCCAAAACTTGGTCAATGAAATGAAGAGGAAAGTAATCCTTCAGAGTGGATTTGTTGAGATCCCGAAAATCAACACAAATTCTCCATTTCTTGGTCACTTTCTTTGGAACCACTACAAGCGGGGATACCCACTTACTTTCGGATATGGGATAAATAAATCCGACATTTAATAACTTTTGGATCTCTTCTTTTACGATATCTTTGAGTGTTGGGTTCATCCTTCTCTGGGGTTTCCTAATAGGTGTTACTTCCCCCTAGGTATATATGTGATGGATATATGTGTCAGGGTGTATACCCTTCATGTCAGTGTATTCCCAAGTGAATGCCCCTAATTGTTCTTTAAGGATACTTTCTAATTATTTTTGTTGGTCTGCATCTAGCCCAGAGTTTATATGTAGAAATTTCCCTAGGCTAATCTCGTATGGCATGGTATAAGATATAGCAGACTCGTCTATATCGAAGATAAAAGATGTCGAATAGAAAATCGATGCGTCCAATTGTTCCTGAAATTCTTCCCCAAACATGTAGTCAAATTGGGGAAAATATTGTGGAAAATCAACACACGTGATAGCATAAATAAATTGGTTTAACACATCTTTCGTTGTGTGCTCCTGAAGTGCCCAAGCATGGTCACTTGGAAACACAGGTCCTTCCTAGTCCTCATTCTCGTATGGACATTCAAGCCACCATAGATTCTCCATAGTAGTTTGAGCTGGAGGATATATGGTGAGCTTTTGGATAGAGAGTCCATTTGAGATGGTCATTTCTCCCTCTCTACAGCCAATAAATGCATTGGTTGTGGCTAACCAAGGTCTTCCCAAAATAACGGGATGGCCTTTGGTAGGATATTTTGAGTGGATGACCAGAAAGTATACCGAGTACTCCCATGTGGCTAAAGTAACTATGATATCATCCAGAATTCCTTCATGTATAACCCTTGTTTAATCTTCTAACTCCAAAATAGTTGGGGTAGGTTTAAGAAGAGGTTTTAATTGTAGTTCCTCTAAGGTAGTAACGTTCATAACATTGATGGATTCCCCTAGGTCTATGAGAGTGTTCCCAATGGAAACCTCATTAATGGTTATGGTCACTATGGGGTTTCCCGACTTTCCGTATTTTGCTACCTTAGGCTACTTTGATATGTACTCAGAAAGTTCTCTTATCAAATGTAATGTTGGAGGATCCTTTTGCTTCCTTCATAGCTTCTTAATACACAATTATTTGACCACCTTACTATAGATTGGAGTATCCTTAATGGATTGTAGAAAGGGAATATTGACACAAATATTATTCAATTCATTCAAGATGTCAAATTCCGGTCGGGTGGTAGGTTTCTTGATTACTAATCTTTCTGGATAAGGAGGGGCCTTCATAATTTGTGAAGGTTCATTTTGGGGAAGCTTAGGAATAATAACATCTTCCCACCTATTGTCATATGTGGGTTGTCTAGGGGTTTCCTCTTCTTCTTCTTCCTGGATGACTACTAAAGGCCTTTGCCTTTCCARAACTCTTCCTGACCGGAGTTGAATCTCCTGCAATGGGTTAGGAGAAATAACATACATTGGGAAGGCCTGCATATCAACATTGTGAAGAGGTTAAGTGGGGTTATTATTGGGATTGGGCACTGGTTGTGCTGGTATAAATGTCGGTCTTGGGGAGCTTTCATTATGATATTGTTGCAGTTTTTGTTGTGGAATAGGAGGTAAAGGTGGTGGAACAAAACCTGGCAGAAGCTGCAGAATGTTCAGTGGAAACTGAGGGTAAGGATGGTTGGGCATAGGGACAGGTGGAGCTTGAGGGTTCCCTTGGTTATTCCGTCCACTCCATCCTTGAAGCCAAGGATGTTGGTACTATGTAGACAATTTTTTCCAACTTGGTGAGTTCCACTGTTGTGGTTGTTGATAATAGGGTGTAACTTGAGGTTGTAGATCTAGGTATGTAGGTTGGTTCCTAGGATGCCATGGCCTCCTAGGTGCATAAGTGGACTTCCCAGGATCCCCACTCCTATAGATGGATAACAAACCAGGCAATGATGGACATTTTTCAGTTGAGTGGTCCTCCGTATAGAAGACACAAACTAAAATGTTATCTAATGGGCATTCCCTTGAGGATTGCTTCCTCTTGCATCTTGGGCAATATATGCTTATTGCTGCATTCTCCTCCTGTTTCTTTTTAATCTTTAGGGTGTCCAATTGGAAACCTATTGTGCTTAAGATATCTATTTTGAAATTCTCTAAAAGGTTCCATATCTCTACTCTCGTGATACCACCTGAACTAACTAGTTTTAAGTTTCTATTTTAAGGATCCCAAACATTCTTCCCTGGTTTAGCTCTACTCCTTGATTAATTTTTACACATTTCACAGATTTCGGTAAATGGTTTATGGGAGATGTCACCTGATGCCATCAAGTTAACTATCTCTACGTATTCTTTTGAAATTACCTTAAGGAAAATAGCTCTAACTGCATCATCTGGAAGGTCATGGTATTTTGATTTCTGTGAGATATAAGCAAACTGTTCCATATAATCCTCGAGATTCTCATCTTCTAACTGTTGGACTTTGAAAATATCATTACGAGACTCCTTGGTCTTGTAGTAGTATTGGTACTTTTTAAGAAATATATCTTTCATGGCTTCCTAAGACCTAATACGGAACTCTCCCAACCCCATGAACCATCTTAGTGCAGAGTCCTTGAAGGTGGCAGGAAAGAGTTTTAGTTTTTGGGCATATTGTAAGTAGTTGTAGCTCTTACACAAGATGTCGAACTCAAATAGGAAGGTATATGGATCTTTACTTATTTTACCATAAAAGGTGGGCAGTAATAAGAGGGGGATATTTTTCATATTGACATTCAGTGTGGTGTCCAAAATTGGAAACCCAAAGGTGGCTTCGGTTTGGTTTCCAGCTTCTTCTTCCACCTCATTTCTTACATTATTTTGATCATCCTGATCATCGATACTGGTTTGGTTTCCAAAAAGAGAATACCTGGGTGGTTTTATCCTTGAAGAGAACAAGGTATCCTAGGGTTTTTGGCTAAGAAAGGTATCCCTCTGATGGGAAGGTCTTCCCACTGCTTGGATATCTGGGACTCTACTCGATCCGGTTGGGATTATTGGTGCCAAAGTTTTGTGTCAATTTGAGAGACAATTATATTGGATGAACTACCAAACAAAGTATTCACATGTTCAGGGTCTATGATTTCTTCAAAATTAGGATCTCCTGATGGTGGTAAGAAAACAAAGGTTGTATTGTTTGGTTCTGCGGAAGGCTTGAGTGGTCTTGCCTCCTGTCCCACTATTATTGATGCTTCAATTTTTTGTTCTATAGTGCTCCCTGTCTTAGTCTCTTCAGAGACTACTTTATATCTTTAGGTTGAGCTAGTTCATTTTTTTTGGTATCGGTTTGCAGAGTTTATGAGTGGAATGTTCCTTACCCCGAAAAGGTTGGAAGGAACCTTGCTTGAAAGGTCTGATTTAGATTTAATGTATCTACATTTTGGGTCCCTAGGTCTATTCATGAAAGCAAACAACAAAAAGAAAAACTACCATTGGGTTTGGGGGAACCTGCTATAATAGATATCCAGGTTCTTACCTCTTGTCTTAAAGTTCACCCACCACCAAAATAATGCTAAGGTTTAGAAATGATCTATCTCCTAATTATTTCCTACCTTGAGACAACTCCTCAGCAATGGCTCCAAAAATTATGGGTTTTCTATATGCACTAAAAACCCTCAATTAAATTGTCAACCCGGGGTAAGTAAACATAGAGTTGTAGCACTATATGTTCCAAGGCAGAAAGGATAAAGGTAGTATAGTCTAATTAAGGAAATGGTCTATCTATGGGACAATCTACTTAAGCAAAGACTATCAATGATCAAACCCTATCAAGGAACTTAAACTATTTACCCTAAGTAAATTTTGAACAATGGATCGATGGATTGTCCTAAAGAAGCAAATGAAAACCCTAAAATGAACAAGTTAAATTAATCAATGTAATGAAAAAAATGCAAGACATTTATTTAATATATTTAATGAACAATAGCAATAGCAAACTAATCTAATTAATCTATTCAAAATCAATGAGCAACAACAAGTAAACAAGCAAACAACTACCCTATTAAAACTTATGCAGCAAGTAAACTAAATAAAAACTACTTAAAAGATAACTAATCAACTATTAAGCAAGTGAAATATATTCTTAAGATAAACTTCATAATTACTTCTAATCTACAAAAGGAAATCTTAACCTATTGAATTCAAAACATCATGACAATATTCAATGATTAATCAACAACTACTCTTTAATATATGATAACAAGAGACTCAAATATAATGATGATTATGTCTTCGGTGTCTTATGACATCACGATGGCATCTAACGATCAGTGATAGCTCAAGAGGAATAATTTTGATATTAACTTCTATGGAGAAATGAAAGGTATGAATCAAGCAATCTAATGAGAGCTTAGCCATAATAGAAGAACTATCAACTACTCTGAAAATCCATGTGATCCTTCAATTAATGCATTAATCATCATCAACAACAAAACGTTATTCTATTTAATTCAACTGCAGTCTTATGCTAATGTAAGAAAATTCATACCATTAGAGACTTATGAATAAAAACTAAACTCATAATCAACTTTGAATTAAAATTGCGATCTATATCTAGAATGGAAATTGTATGAAGTAAACTAAACTAATCCTACTTATTAACAATTAAAATTGCAAATTGAAATACTCATAAAAACATAACTCAAACCCTACTTCTATCTCAACATACTACGAGAAAATTGATAAGCAAACTAAATAAGCAAACTAAATAGCAAACTAGATAAGCAAACTAAGAATCAAAATCAAAACTAGTAACTATTCATCCATCGAAACTTTGCCAAAGAAACTCTATACTCTATTTTACTCTGTTTTAACCCAATACTCTGTTCTACTTTAATTTCCAGAAATTCAACTATCATTTAATCACACAACAAGGTTAGTAGCTAAGCTTGCAAGCTACTACTAATTAATTTAAAAGACATAGCATATTAACACTATCATTCACAAGAAACCTGCAAAAAGGAAACTCAAACAATTAAGTTATGAACAACAAACACACAACATGTAAAATGATAAAAATGCATATAACAGAAAATGGAAGAAATAACAATTGCACAACTCGAATACACAAGATAACTAGCTAAGTATTCACCCAGACCACTGGTGGCCCCCCCAGCAGGTCATGGCTACTCCTCAACAATGAATCATGACCTCAAGCAACACGATTTTGGCATTTAAATTAAAAACATAGTCTTGCACAAGTTTATGAAAATGTCTTGAATTACACAACAAAAACAATTCTAGCTTCACAATTCTTAACTTCACTTTTGTCTGACCACTACTGTGGTATTTATAGTAGTTACAATTCGATAGGTTGACCACTGGAAGGGTCGACCTCCTCTAAAAACAACAAATTACATTAAATGCACTAAAACTGCATGTGGCTTCTAGAAACCAAACGAGCCACTCAACGTTCAGCATAACAAATCAATCCAAGATGTCAAGAGCTCATTAGTTGGAGTCCATGAGCATGAGAAAAACTCATGTCATTGATTCACCCAACACAGGTTGCTGATATAACAACTGCCAACTCGCCCATGAATTTAGTGTTGGATGGAGTGTCAGACGCAGTGTCAAATGAAGTACCAGATGCAGTGTCGGATGGAGTACCAGACGGAGTGATGGATGGAAAAACGCCTTGCGATTTTTCCCTGTGACACACAGATTGTGCATTAGCTTCTTGTAATCATTAAATCATGCTGAATTAAACTTAAAACCATCATAAACATCAATCATACGTACCTGGTATAAGCTATGATGATTTGATATAAGAATCCTTCAAAACTTCTTCAAAATAGTAAAAAACACATATAATACCGATAAAAAAGGATCTAATCATCATCATTAATTTAACCAAATCACGCGCCCAACAACCATTTTAGCGCATTTCTCAGTTTGGAAAATTGGGTCTAAAAATTGCTTGAATCCATATATAGAAGGTTCTTCTTCTTTGCATCCTTCTTACGGTTCTTAGGGTTCATATTTGGATGTAGTTTCTAACACTTTTCTTAAGTGTGACCATCGATATTGCAATGGTTACAATGGTTACTCGGATCCTTGCACTCATGTGTAGTGGTTGCCATCTTCTTCTCTTTCCCTTTCCACTTCTTCTTCCCCTCCTTGGAAGCATTTTAGTGCTCTTTCTATTTAGAACCACTTGACTATCCTTTATTGTGGCCTATATTTTCTAGATATTTCACTTGCACATAGGCCTCACCAACTATCATGGGATTAAAAAGCATCACTTTTTTTCACAAATGATTATGTAGACCCCCTAGATACTTGATGAGTACATTTGGGGTTCTTTGAAGAGATACCCAACATGGTATCCATGTTTCTAAATTCAATGGTATACTTTTTCACACTCTACCCTTGCGTTTTCTTGAAGTAATGCTAATGGATCCATTGGTCCTCCACATACCCAATAGGGTAGAATTGGGACTTAATGTGTTGGTTGTGGAGTTGGATTATCTTTCTGATTCATAGGTTTGTTTTAGCCATGCTTGGATCTCAGTTCTTGATGGGGAGTTGTGTGGGGGATTTCCCCCCCACTATTGTCGTCAGGTGGGTCTGGGGGGTGACATTAATAGATTCCCCCTCTGGTGGGGGATTCGGGGGAAGCACCCCTGAAGAGGAATTTTGGGAAAAATTGCCTTGTAAAATATTGTAATTCCATAGTCAATATGGACCGTTCATTATAAGGTCTCAAATCCGACAATAGAAGTTATGTTAGGGTTTTTTTCTCTAGAAGGCAACCCTCTTTTATGAGGGAATTGTATTGGGGTTGTGAGTGATAATGGATATTGTACTCTTAGGGAAGAGACTTTAAGAGAAAAAAGAGGAAGTTACAATAGGAATGTTGTAGGTTGTATCCCTTCATTTTGTTGGATAATAAAAAGGAAGGACCTAACAATTTCTCTGGTGGACGTAGACCACACTGGTTGAACCACGTATATCTTTGTCTCTATTTTATTGTGTATCTTCTGTGTTTTATTTCCATATTTTTTTATTTTATTTCTCTACGATCTTGTTTTTTCTAACAACTGGTATCAGAGCCAGAGGTGACTCACAGGAAAGGAGGGTTCCTGGTTCGAGTGGGAGCAATGGTAGAAGATGAAAAGTTTAAGGTAGATAAATTTAATGGCCAAAACTACCAACTATGGAAGATGCAAATGGAATATTATTTATATCAGAAGGATCTTTACCTACCCTTGGGAAGAATGACAAAGAAGCCGATGACCATGAAGGACAAAGAATGGGAGGTTCTTGATAGAAAGGCACTAGGAACAATATTCTTGTGCTTGGAAGCATCAGTGACTTTCAATATTTCAAAAGAAAATAAAATGAGGGATCTAATGAAGGCACTATCTAGACTATAGTAAAAAACCTCGGCCTCCAACAAGGTATTTATAATGAAGTGATTATTTAATATGAAGATGTCAGAAGGTGGATCTGTTGCAGATCATTTAAATGAATTTAATATGATTACCAATCATCTAAGTTCTGTAAAAGTGAACTTTGATTATGAGGTTATGGCTCTTCTAATCTCGTGCTCATTGCTAGAAATTTGGAATGTCTTGGTCATGGCCATAAGTAACTCTGTCTCTGGTTCAAACACTCTGAAATTTGATGATGTTATTAGTGTTCTACTTAGCGAGGAAATGTGACGTAAAATCACATGTGAGACATCAGGTAATGCATTGAACATGGATACCAAAGGAAGACAAAAGGAAAGAGGAACGAGTCTAGTGACCCGTGGTAATTCTAGGAAGGGAAGATCCAAATCTAGAGTAGGAAATATAGAGTGTTGGAATTGCAGGAAGAAAGGACACCTGAAGAAAGACTGTAGAGCTCCAAAGAAACAAAGAGATGGACAATAGGAGAAAAATCAAGAAGAAAATGTAGCAGGTGATGTGTTAAAATCTTCTTTGATTCTTTCTTTAGATAATATTATTGATTCTTGGGCAGTAGATTCATGGGCTTCATTTCATGCCACACCACATTGGAAACATTTTCAAGATTATGTTCAAGGTGATTTTGGACAGGTTCATTTGGGTGATGATGCACCATGTAAAAATTTTGGAATGGGTAAGGTACAAATAAAGCAAAAGAATGGAAATCAATGGCTACTGAAAGAGGTAAGACATGTTCTATATTTGAGAAAAAATCTAATTTCAACAGGTTAGTTAGGAAGTGAAGGTTGTATATCTACATTTACAGATAAGGCATGGAAGGTCATGAAAGGATCATTGGTGATGGAAAAGGGAGAGAAGGTAGGTACATTGTATTTGTGTACTAGTAATGTTGACTTTTTTATCTCTTTAGCTTCTACATGAGTGGATACAACATTGTGGCATCATAGGCTTTGACACATGAGTGAGAAGGGGATGCAGATACTTCACAAAAAGAAATTGTTTCCAGATCTTAAGAAAATTGATTTGGATTTATGTGAGAATTGTGTTTATGGAAAACAAAAGAGAGTCATATTTCTCAGAGTCGGAAGGGAAAAGAAGAGTGAAAAGTTAGAGCTTGTGCATACATATGTATGGGGAATGACTCAAGTATAATCTCTCGATGGCTCTTGTTGTTATGTTACTTTTATTTATGATGCAACTAGAAAAACTTGGGTTTATTGCATTCGACAAAAATATGATGTTTTTGACACTTTTAAGAAATGGAAAGATTTGGTTGAGAATGAGACAGGAAAAAAAATAAAGTGTCTTGGATTAGAAAATGGAGGTGAATACTGCAGTAAGGAGTTTGATGATTATTGTTCATACCATGGGATTCATAGAGAGAAGACAGTTCTAGGAACACCACAATAAAATGGTGTGTCAAAAGGGATGAACAAGACAATCATGGAGCGTGCAAGGAATATGAGATTGCATGCATGGTTTCCCTTACAGTTTTGGGCAGATGTTGTAGATATTTTTGTTTACTTCATAAACAAAAGACCTTCAAGTTCTTTGTATGGTGGCATTCTAGAGGAGGCATGGACAGGTAAAAGGGTAAACTATTCATTTCTGAAGACTTTTGGTTGTGAAGCATTTGTCCATATTGATAAAGAAAATAGAAAAAAGATTGAAGAAAAATCCAAGAAGTGTACCTTTATTGGATATGGTGTTAATGAATTTGGTTTTCGCTTATGGGATTATGAAAATCAAAAAATATTTAGGAGTAGATATGTCATATTCAATGAGAATGTCATGTATAAAAATTTGTGCCAGGGAAAGAAACAAGAAGAAGAAAAAACAGAATACACAGTGCTTGATGAGATCACTGAAAAAGAAATTCCAAAGGTACCATAAAATCAAAATGTACAACAACAGGAGCAACAGGTACCTCAAAATCTTGCAAGTGTTGTTAGAAGATCTACTAGGTTAAGTAGACCCGCTGAATGATACTCTCCTTCATTTTATTATTGATGGTTGACTGATTCTATTGAACCATAAAGTTATGAAGAGGCAATATAGGTAGACACTAAAAATAAGTGGGAACAAGGCATGAAAAATGAAATGGATTCCTTGGTATATAACCATAATTGAGACTTGGCTCAGTTGCCTGCAGGAAAAAGAGCATTGCAGAATAACTGGGTTTATAGGTTGAAGGAAGAAGATGGAGGCAAAAGTGGTATATGACTATATTTGTTGTAAAGGGGTTTGCACAAAAGAAAGGTATAGATTTTGATGAAATATTTTCTCTTGTTGTTAAAGTGACTTCAATTAGGACTATTTTAAGTCTTATAAAAACAACTTTTCTCCATGGGGATTTGGATGAAGATATTCATATGCAACAACCACATGGGTATGAGGTCAAAGGGATGCAGAATTTGGTATGCAGGTTGAAGAAGAGCTTGTATGGCCTAAAGCAAGCTCCAAGGTAGTGGTATTTGAAGTTTGATAGGTTTATTATAGAACACGGTTATAGTAGATGCAATTATGATCACTATGTTTATTTTATCAGGCTACAAAATGGAAGCTGTATTATCTTGTTATTGTATGTAGATGGCATGCTTGTTGCAGGGTATAATATGAAGGATATAAATGTTCTAAAAATTAAATTAGCTAATTTATTTGTGATGAAGGATTTGGGTGCTGGAAAGAAAATCCTTCGTATGAGAATAAAAAGAGACAAGAAAAAATTGCAAATTGACATTGTCTCAGGGTGAGTACATAGAGAAGGTGTTGGAGAGGTTTAGAATGAAAAATGAAAAACTATTTAGTACACCTTTGAACAACCATTTAAAATTAACCAAGGAAATGTGTCCCAAGACACATGGGGAGATAAAATACACATCCAAGGTCCCTTATTCATCAACAATTGGAAACTTGATGTATGCTATGGTGTGCACAAGACCATATATTGCATATGTCATGGGAGTTGTGAGAAGGTATATGAACAATCCAGGTAAAGAACATTGAGAGGTAGTAAAGTGGATTCTCAGGTATTTGAGAGGTACTAGTACTCATGCTTTATGTTTTGGAGGTTCAGACATTATTCTACGGGGATATGTTGATTCATATATGGTAGGTTATAAAGATAACAGGAGGAGCACCCTAGGGTATGTTTTTATTATAGGCAGAACAACAATAAGTTGGATTTCAAAACTTAAAAAGGTTGTTGCACTTTCAAGAATGGAAGCAGAGTATGTTGCTGCTACAGAGGCTAGTAAAGAGATGATTTGGTTATAGAGGTCTATGGAGTAATTGTGAAAGGACCAGGAGAATAGCAGGTTGTACTGTGACAACGAGAGTACCATTCATATTGAAAAGAACTAAACATTCCATTCTAATACTAAACATATAGAAATCATGTACCATTTCATACGATCCATCTTGGAAGATCGATATTTGAAGTTGGAAAAGTTACATACTAGCCAGAATCCTATAGATATGTTAACATAGGTAGTAACTAGGGAGAAATTGATTTCTTGCTCTATTTCAGTTGGCCTTCAAGCATGAAGGTGAAGATGAGAAATTTTCTAGGTCCAAGGTGGATCATAGTCCAATAGGTACAACAACAGTGGAATTGTTTTGATCAGTCTCCAAGAGGGATATTGTTTGTTGTGGAGATTGATTGTCTTCATGATTCAGAGGTTTGTTTTAACCGTGCTTGGATCCCATTTCTTGACGGGGGGGTGTGTGGGGGATTCATCCCCCACTAATTCATTAGGGGGGTCCTTGGGGGGAAACATTAATATATCTCCCCCTTGGCGGGGGATTCGGGGGTAGTTCCCTCGAAGCAAAATTTTGGGAAAAAATGCCATGTAAAATATTGTAATTTCATAGTCAATATGGAATTTTCATTATAAGGTCGCAGATCCAACGATAGAAGTTATGTTAGGGATTTTTTCCCTAGAAGGGAACCCTCTTTTATTAGGGAATTGTATTTCGGCTGTGAGTGATAGTGAATATTGTATTCTAAGGGAGGCGACTGTGAGAGAAAGAAGAGGAAGTTAGAGAGGGTGTGTTGTAAGTTGTATCCCTTCATTTTGCTGGATAATAAAAAGGAAGGATCTGGAAATTTCTCTGGTGGATGTAGCCCATTGTGGGTGAACCACACATATTTGTGTCTCTATTATATTGTGTATCTTTAATCCAGATTTTATGAGTAGAACGAAATCAACACACATTATTATTATCATTAACACTGAGACATAAGGAACATTAATAGAGATACAATAAAACTTGCTTCTATTCAATAAGGAAATATGTTGAAACTGTAAAATTCGGACTAAAAATAAGCTTACTAGAATGGTGGCGGCTTATCTCTAAGAAGAGATGTGATCGTTGCTCTCATTCGCAAGAAGATGAGTACAATGAGGCCCTGAAATTAGTTTTACAATAAACATGAATTTCAAAACCCTATATATCCAAAAACCTAACCCTAGGAGATGAAGTGCCAAAAGGCATGTTGGCCCCATTGGGGTAAGTTAGTATATCAACTTCCTGGGGTCGTAACTTTTTCATACAATATCCGTTTTAGGTGCACGATAGCCCATTGGAAATTTTTATTCGAGGACTACACATTATGCCTTCAAACGCATACTCCATTTAGATTTTGACTATGGCAAGCCCCAAAAACGTTGTTTAGGGCCTCAAAATGACCCCGGAAGTTCATGACCCTAAAACTAGGAAAAACTGTCAAACTAAAAAAATTACAAGATCAACCAGTTGGAATAGGTGGGTGGCCACCGATATCCACTTGAATCAATCTTCTGTGTTTTATTTCCACATTTTATTTTATTTTATTTCTCTATGATCCTATTTTTTCTAACATAATGAGGGTTTTGAAATCCTCCCACTTAGTTACTCGTGGATAACCCTATATCCTAAGTGTCTCAGTGTGAATTTCCCACAAGGTTAATCCATGGCCTTCTAATTTTAGTTAGATAAATGAGATATTATGCTTCTCATCTATATTGTGAACACTGAAATAGATCTCTAATTTATGCAACCAATGATTCAACTTTATTGCATTGATATCACCTTGGTATGGCTTGATATCCACTTTCACTTCCATTTTAAATAAATATTGTGAAGGGGTAATGGCACTGGAACTTAGTTTCTCTTTCTCCTGCTCTTTCCTCGACTCATTTTCTAGGTCTTCATTTTCTCCTGGTTTCCCCTCTAATCAGAGCTCTGAGTTAGAGCCTCCAACCTCCCTGAATGGTCCAATTTTGTTTGCTAGAGCCACCACGAGGAGGGTCATAATATGAGAGATATCAACGATTTCTCTTCCATCCTCGCAAATCTCTCTTCTATTGTATCTTGAGGGTTATTGTGAACAGACTTATCTACCATGGCTAGGGTTTTGGAACTTTCGTCTTAAGACAATTCTTGAATCTTACAACTTCCCACAAATACTCAGAAGGAACTTGTTCTAATACCAATATAATCTATAAGTTGTTGTGGATATTCCACTGAAACAATTTATTGTAAATTCTAACACTGTACAATATCTACTGCAAACATATATTCAGTAAAAGAACATAAAAGATATAATGGCAAATACAAACATTACACAGAGATTTTTTCCCTAGAAACCCAAACCAGGAAAACCAACATATTCTATATTCATTCATATGTATTACATTGTTTACAATACAATATACATATAGGATCCAACAACATCCAAAAAACTAACCCAATGACCTGGATTATTCCACAACCCTAATTCCTTAACCAGAAATAGAAAACCATCGGCAAAAACCATGTGCCGAAAAACCACCTAAATATGTGACACATTTCCCGAGGCACATGGAACTACTACTCGTGCAAAGAATATAACACATACCCAACATTCTCCCACTTGTTGTTTTCTTTGCATAAAGGGGGTTACAGGGTTACATAGTCAACAATCTAGGGCAGAAATGCCCATGGATCCTCTACACCAAGAGAACTTCTCAGTGCTCACATATTTTGTTAATGAATCTGTGACATTCTTCAAAGTGTCCACTTTCATCAACAATACTTTCTTTTCTTCAACCATGTCTCTCAGAAAGTGATATTGAATATCAATATGCTTTGTCTTTGAATGATGAGCTGGGTTCTTCACCAGAAAAATTGCACTCTGACTGTCACAATCTATCCTTACAGCTTGTTGTACCAACCCAATACCTGAACACAATATTTGTAACCATACTGCTTCCTTACTTGCATGAGTGGCTACCATGTATTCAAATTCTGTAGTTGAAAGAGCCACTATAGCCTGTCTTTTTCTCATCCAACTTATTGCTCCTTCAAACAAGTTAAACACATACCCACTTGTAGATCTCCTATGATCCAGATCTCCATCCCAGTCTACATCAACAAAGCCATGTATATCCACCACTCTGTCCAATTCTTCCTTCGTAGCACAATCCATAGCTAGAAGTGCCACACAAATACCTGAAAACCCTTTTTACTGTCGTCTGATGCTCCTTCCCTGGTTTTGACATATACCTGCTCAAAATTCCCACTGCATGTGCAATGTATGATCTAGTACATACAATTGCATACATCAAACTGCCAACTGCACTCACATATGGAACACGAGACATGCCCTCCTCCTTTTCATGTGTCTTGGGACACTGATCCGCGGATAACTTTACACCAACGGGAATAGGAACCTTGATCGGTTTACATTGCTGCATATTAAACCTTTGCAATATTGTCTCGACATATTTTCTCTGATTTAACCAGAGTTTCCTCCTTTTCTGATCTCTTTTAATTTCCATGCCCAAAATGAAATTTGAAGCACCGAGATCCTTCATGTCAAATTTAGAGGACAACTGAGTTTTCACATCTTGGCTAATCTCCTTGTTGTTTCCAATCAACAACATGTCATCCACATACAAGACCAAATAAATGAAATGATCACCAATTAATTTAAAATACACACAGTGATCCTCTTTGCTTCTTGTGAAGCCAAGTCCCAACATATAAGTATCAAATTTTTGATACCACATCCTTGGTGATTGTTTTAAACCATACAGAGACTTTTTGATCTTGCATACCAGCTCCTTCTTTCCTCTCACAACATAACCTTCTGGTTGCTTCATATAGATTTCTTCTTCCAGATCCCCATGTAGGAATGTTGTCTTCACATCCATTTGTTCTATTTCAAAATCAAATGCAGCAGCAACAGATATCATAAATCTTATGGAGGTTAACTTGGCAACAGAAGAAAAAATCTCACCAAAATCAATTCCCTTAGCTTGGGAATAACCCTTTTCTACTAACTGAGCTTTGTATTTCTCCACTTTTCCTTCTGCATTCAACTTCTCTTTAAATACCCATTTGTTGCCAATGGGATTTCTTCCAGTTGGCAACTCCACTAGATCCCAAGCCTCATTCTTATCCAAAGATTCCATTTCTTCATTCATGGCCTTTTTCCAGAGATTTGCATCCTTTGAATCCACTACCTCCCTAACAATTCTAGGATCATCATCAGTAATAGAAAAAGAAAAATTTGAATGGAAATCATATGGAGTATTCCTTTCCGATAGCCTTCCTTCTCAAACTGATCTCCTAAATACTGGAGTATGAGGATCTTATTCTTTTGATTCCTATTCTTCTGTAGAGTTTGACTCATCATCTTTTAAATCAAACTCTATTTTCTCTGGTTCTTCTTTACTTGGTAGGAATTCTTGTTTAAAAACATCCTTCATTTCTCTAAATACCACATCTCGGCTATACACTACCTTCTTAGTTTTTGGGTTCCAAAGATTATAACCTTTGAGACCATCTTTGTATCCAATAAAGATACACTTTTCAGCCTTATTATCTAGCTTACTCCTGTTTTCCTTTGGAACATGAACATATGCATCACAACCAAAAACCTTGAGTTGTGTGAGAGAAGGTTCCTTACTAGTCCATACCTCTTGTGGATTCTTGTCATCCAACGTTTATGAGGGTGATATATTGACCAAGTAACATGCAATACCCACTGCCTCTGCACATAATTATTTTCCTATCCCAACACCACTGAGCATGCACCTTGATTTTTCCATCAGCGTCCTGTTCATCCTTTATACAACTCCATTCTGTTGAGGTGTATATGGAGTAGTATTCTTCCTTTCTATACCGTACTTCTTATAGAATTCTTCAAATTCATTCCCGCAGAACTCTCTTCCATTATCTATCCTTAGCACCTTAATTCTTTTCTCTGTTTGATTTTCAACAAGAGCCTTAAACTCTTTAAACCTGTCAAAGATTTTGGATTTCTTCCTAAGGAAATATATCCAAGTATTCCTCGATAAGTCATCTATAAATGAGACGTAGTACATACATTTTCCCAATGATGGGACCGACACAGGTCCAAAAACATCACTGTGAACTAGTTGTAAGATTCCTTCTACCCTCTTTGCATGAGAGGAGAATCTTACCTGATTCTTCTTCCCATATATACAATGTTCAAAAAAATCAAAATCCAGAGAGAAGTTAAACACACCTTCAACCATACCTTTATCGTGTAGTATTTGAAGCCCCTTCTCTCCTATATTCCCTAGTCTTTGATGCCACATCATAGCCTTTTCTCCAGAGACTGCAGGAGTCCTTTCTTCTTCAATGCCAATACCAGGAACAATGGAAATATTACACTCATCGCTAATAATGATTCCTTCCATCTTATAAAGAGTTCCAAACCAAACTCCTTTCAGCAACACCATTGCTCCTTGAACCATCCTGCAGGTTTCCTTTCAAATATTGTTTTTACCCTTGCATCGTCCATTTTGCTTACAAAAATCAAATTTCTAGCCAAACCTGGGATGTGAAGAACACCATGCAGTTTTCTAATCCTTCCATCTATGAGCCTCAACTTGACTCTTCCTCGTTGTATGATTTTGGTTGTCGAATCATCACTTAAGAAAACATTACCTCCATCATACCTTTCATATTTGTAGAACCACTCCCTGTGGGGACTCATATGAAAGGATGCACCAGAGTCAACCAACCATTCCTCATGATCTACATGTGTTCTTGAAGAAGCCAAGTACAAATCCCCTCCTTCTTCCTTGGAGGTATTTTCTTCTGTAGAATGAGATTCTTCAGATCCATTCTTTTTCTCAACCTTGGATCTACTTTGCTTCTTGTAGTGCCCTTCTTTTCCACATCTCCAACATACCCTTACAAACTTTCCTGGAGATTTAGATCTACCCTTAGACTTAGATCTCCCACTTGAGAAATTAGATCTATTCCTTTCCTAGGAATTTCCTCTTGCAAATAATGCGTTTGTGCTCTGTCCTTCCATATTCTTCTGTCTCATCTCCTCCGACAACAAGGATGAGACCACTTCTTCAAACTTCAAGCCAGTTGTATTACTACCTATGGCCACAACCAAACCATCCAAGGAGTCTGGTAAAGAACACAATAAACTGATACATTTATCTTCATCTGAAATTTTAATCTCAACAGATACTAACTAACTTACCACAGTATTGAAGGTGTTCAAATGCTCTGCCACTGAGTCTCAATCTCTCATCCTCAGGTTATACAACTTCTTTCTCAGGAATAGCTTATTTACTAGGGACTTAGACTGATACAACTTCCGCAACTTTTCCCATAAATCCTTGGTTGTAGCTTCCTCTGACACATTCAGTAATATTGAATCAGAGAGACACAGTCGGATTGTTCTCTTTGCATTCTGATCCAATTTTTTCCAGTCATATGTTGAAGTTCCTGTAGGTACAGTACTTGGATCTACCGTGATCCATTGATCTCTGTCCACCAATAGATATTCCATCTTGAGCTTCCACAGCTCAAAACTTTTCCCATTAAACTTCTCGATCTCTAGCTTCGATTTTCTTGCCATTTCTTTTCACCTGAAAAATTAATACCACAGATCTCCCACTGTAACAAGTCTTATCACAGTCCCGAGCCAAACCCTTGACCACAAAGGTGTCCCCCTGAAGCCAATAAAGCTCTGATACCAAATGTAAATTCTAACCTTGTACAATATCTACTGCAAACAGATAGTCAATAAAAGAACAAAAAAGATACAATGGCAAATACAAACATTACACAGATATTTTTCCCCTGGGAAACCAAACCGGGAAAACCAGCATATTCTATATTCATTCATATGTATTACATTGTTTACAATACAATATACATATAGGATCCACTGACATCCAAAAACCTAACCCAATGACCTGGATTAGTCCACAACCCTAATTCCTTAACCATAAATAGAAAACCATTGGCAAAAAACATGTGCCGAAAAACCACCTAAATATGTGACATGTTTCTTGAGGCACATGACACTACTACTCGTGCAAAGAATATAAAACATACCTGACATTCATCTCAATAGATCTTATAATATGTTGAAATGTTTATTATGTTGATTTATTTCCTTAGAGATTCTCATATTTGTTATCTCTAGTTTATTGCTCTATTTTATAGAAAATAAATGAAATATGAAAAATAAAAGAATATGCAAATGAAAAAACCACCATCCACACAAATAAACACAAGATTTATCCTGGGAAACCCAACATGGGAGAGACCCCAACTCGAAGGTGAGGCCTATGCTTTTCTCTCTTTGCTTCAATTATCAAAATGCAAATATAAAGTAATGGATACTCACTATGCAGTTTCTTATGACATTGTGGCTTGAAAGGATGCTACAAAATCTTCCTCATCCTCTGTTATGCTCTCAAAATACCACTCCTAGATGTCTTTGCTAAGTTATGTAACAAATAAAATGTTGAAGAATGGAACCACTTTCTCGTCCCAGCGGCCTGGTATTTAACATAGCTTGATAGCCATTTAGAGTTAAGGTTTTGACTTCCTCAACCTTCATTTAGTGATAATGTTTGGAACTTTTAGAATATTCTTGAAAATCCATAAGTGACTAGCCCCACATGTTTGAGTAATGGTGGTTGATGTGGCATCCACTTGTACCATGGTCGCCAACAAGGTAGGTCAACTTATGGGAGCCATAACTTTCACTTAAGAGCTTCAATTAAGGCGATTCTTGCATCGTTGGAAATGTCTCGGTGTGTAGAAAATTTTTGGGAGCATTCAAAGAGGGTTTTGACCAAAAAAATGCCATTTAATGCCTCAAAATGGCTCAAGATGGTTCCAGACCCAATTTTCCAAACTGAGACTTGTGCTAAAATGGCCTTGCAAGATGATTCCTCCATTTTTCCACACATAAAGTACCAAGATAGATGACAAATTATATGATGATTCAATCCGTATCAATTATAATACTCACCCTTTCATGGGAATGGAAAGTAGACAAGATATTGTGTTATAAGAAGTTTTCCTTGGTTGTTATGGCTATTATGGCTAAAAATAACATGAGTTTTCCATGCACTTATGGTTGGAAAGAGTCCATATAAGTTGGGGAATATTTCTATTGGAAATGTGGAAGAAAATTGGATGGTTGGAGAGAGAAACCATGCTTGAAATATCCATAGTAGTTAAGGTAACACCTCATGGAGAAACCATGAGAGAAACCATGCTTGAAATATCCATGAGAGAAACCATGAGAGAAACCATGCTTGAAATATCCATGAGAGAAACCATGCTTGTTATTATTTCTCATGGAGTATCTCGAGGCCAAGTGTTTTATATCCCAGGTTATTACTAGAAGGAATACAATAGATTGGACTCTTTCTACACACACTAAAGAGAACTAGAAAGGAAGAGTACTTTGAGGGACAGTTGAGGAGAGAAAGAGTAGGTCTTATTTGTGTTGTGTGAAGTAGTTGAAGAGAATTCCATAGCTAGTATGATGGCTAGATGAGGGCCTAAAGAGCCCTATAGTAAGAAAATAGTTTGTCATCAGAGTAATGGGTTGGGTTGAGTGAGTTTAGAGCCCATTAGGGGATTCTTTCACTTGGTGGTATCATGGTCTAGCTCAGGTTTGGGATCCATAGTAGATTCCTATGGCTAGGTGGAAATTCACTCCTTAGCAACGAGTTTGGTTGGAATGACTTTAATTGCATATAAGTATTCATGGTTGTCTCTTTATAGAATGATTTTCTACCTTGTTAATGCATTGAATTGAATGGGATTGCAATAATTTTGAGTATCAATGTTTCTTTGCACAACTATTTTATATTTGCATATGAATTTTGTATTTTATTGCTATTATAAGTTGAATCTAGCTTCATAGATTTTGATGAGGCTAATAAATCTTGTTGGCAGTTCCCGGTGATCAAGGAATGCATGTAAGGACACTACAAACTAGGCATTCAACAAGACCTAAAACACCTCGACATGAAAAAATATATAAAATCGATGGGACAAATAAAGTGGAGGATGAAAAACAATTTCTCTTGAAATGCCTTCCCTACAGCGATATTATATTTGATATTCAAAGCATTGTGATAAAACCAAAGTCAATAACTTGTTAACCCATAAAAATCAAAAGGAACTCAAAAGTTTCATTTCCAGGTTATTTGATTATAAAAAAAACATGATATCCAAGGGGCTAGCTCAATTGATTGTCACCAATGTTGCTGAGCATTTGGCTAGTTCTATGCTAGCATGTGCCCAATTCGAATCTCCTTGGGTTAGGGACACTAGTTTACATCGATGGATTTATTAGAGATGCCATCCATAAATGTCGAAAAGTATCCCTTAATTTTTTTTACAAGATTTTCCTTGAAAACACTTATAAATCTAATAAACCACAATTAATTTTAATAAACTACACACAACACTATCATCTCACCCTTTAAATTTAAAATGTGCATTTTTATATTAATTTAATTTGTTAACATTATTATTCATAATAATAATAATCTACAATCAAACTAATCATAATACAAATACAATAACTAAACATTATATTAAAAACAAGTTTCTTTGACATTACCGACAACATTTGTATGTGTGGAGTGATTGTCATGTGTAACATTCATTTATGATTTATTTAAACCTCGGAAAATAAAAATATTATATATCATCTATAATCTTGTCAACTTTAGTTGAAGTGCAATGATGAATGAATCTTAAAAGATTGATACTCAATCCATGCGTTGTGTATGTCCACAAATCCCCAAACAAGAGAATAACAAAAGTCATATATAAAAATAAATAACACCATAATTTGTAAAGGTTAAGGATGGATAATTGGGGTGAATGATGTTAGGCATCAATCCCCATCTCGTTTGGGAGGAATAACAAAGATGATTTTCGAGGTGTTAGTGGGACCTACTTTGCTCCATGTTGATGGACTAATGCTAACCATAAAATATTGGGGGAGACATCATGTGCCTGTGGATATTGGGGGAGACAACACTGACCAACAATAACCATAAAATATTGTACGTACATTCATGTGCATGTGGATATTGAAGAGACAGAACCATACAACATACTTACAAACAAATAGATCTATGGTTACAAACAAATAGATCTATGGTGGGACATCAATTATGGGGCAGTGAGCATTCACATTGTCTGATCTTTAATTTTTTTTTTATTCGGTGGGTTTGTTAGATGTAGAATATGTGTTTCTTTTTAAGAGGTCATAAGTTCAAATTCAGAGGAGATAGGGTATATATACTTTCGTAATCTTTATCAGTTAAATCCTTGGGCGGAGGAGTCCCTTATCCCACAAACAAAGGGGTCTCATACACCAATTTGGTGTCTAGCTTGGTCGTGACCTTAAAATTAGATTGTTATTATTATTAGATATCCAGAATTTTAACAATTAATAATAACTAAACAAATTAATTAATTAATTTTATTTGTAAGTTAAATATCATATTTTTAAATAATATATAGATTTTTGGAATGAGTAAATTAATAAATAGATAAAAAAATTCACCTCATTAATTTTTTTTAATAAAAAGTTATAATTTTACTTAATTAATACAATTTTTGATCATAAATTTTATTATTGAGGATTTTGATTTATTTTAAAATGATACAGATTAATGAAATTAAAAAAAAAGAAAAATCAGAATGAAACTTTGTCTCATTGAAAAAAAAAATGTCAAAAAAATAATTGAATTTAAATTCAATTATTAACTCACTCCCCTAAAACCAAAACTCTCTCTTTATACAAGTGATACTCTTAGTTGGCCTTTTGATTGGGTTGCTCCATGGTCCATAACAACACATAACACCAATATTAATAATTTGTTTGTGTGATGTTACAATAAAAAAATTATGAATTTTGTGATTGAGTAAATTAGGGGATGCCATAAATGTTGTTGGATTGCTTACGTGGTTACTTCTCATGCGCTCGATTTTCCAAAACATTGTGCAAGGAATGAATGAATGATTGTTTGTATTCCCCCATTGTAGCTTTGTAAGATTACTCTACTGATGATGCAAAGTTAAAACAAAAATGCAAAGTTAAAACAAAAGTTGTTTAATTTTGTAGGTAACTTTCTTATGGTCATAAAGATTTGATGATTGATGATGTAGAAAGTTAGAATGATCATTGATTTGAAAGTTTATTTGAATTTTTGATACTTTAGGTTGATTTATAATTGAGAAAAATACTTAAGTAAATTGTTTACCATATATAAAAATTAAATTATGATAAAATTTTAATCATATTTCAATTTTTTATTAATTATAATTAAAAAAAATATTTTATTACAAAATGATTGGCTTACAAAATTGCCTTGCTACATTACAAACTAATATTGTACAAACTTTGACTACGACCAATTTGCTATGGTAAATTAATGATCGATCGTTACTGATAGGKCCCTTTAGTCCTTATGTGGGTGAGGAAGCCCATACAATAATGGGCATCTTCCCACTCTTATGTACATCATTGCTTAGGCATGCAGTGATGAGATGGGTCCAAGTTAAGAAACGCATGCAGTGTTTATTAAAACCAATAAGATTGTGGTTGGTGGGTGGGTTTGAAAATAAATATCTAGGAGAGATAAATAAAAGAGGATGACTTTCCCTAGTTGAACATATGTCTCAAAATCGTTTGTCAAACATTTAGGGCTACTTGTAAGGTCCAAGGATTATAATCACTCGCTGTCAATGATGTTGTCTACTTACCCAACAAGATATTGGGATGACTATGGATGCCATGACTAATCTTGGAATTGGAATCCATAATCCATGACTCACTTTCTCTTCAATGCAAGAACGCTATCATGTGGAAGAGGCTTTGTCGTTTGGTTCAATAATGAGGGATGGGTCTCCAGACTCTCAAGTGCATTGATAGTTTTTTCAACAAAACCAAAGTGGTAATGGAATTGTCAATAGTGTAGTTTATATATATAAATATTCAATGTTTTTTTCTAAGCGTGTTTTTTTATAACTTTATTACTTTTTTCTTAAAATTATTTGTATCTAATGTTACAATAATATATATTATTTAAGAAATATTTAATATTACATTTTATTTTATTTACAAAATACTTCATTGGTAGGAAAAATAAATCTTTAATATTACATTTTATTTTATTTACAATCTTCATTGGTAGGAAAAAGAAGAAGTTAAAACTTCAAATATTAAGGATGGGTTAAAAAAAATGATTGCTTAGACTTTAAGGGTTATTTTATTGTTTAGAATGGTTAAATACAAAAGGAATATATAAGGAATGATGTGTGTATAATCTATGAGTGCAAAGCTTGGGAAAATATCAACTTATGCAAGGTTTTTAGAGAAGATAAGAAATTCCAAGTATTTTTTTTATGAATTTTTTTTCATGACTTTGTAAGTTTTGAGAAATATTTTATTGAAAAAATTCATAATTGTAAATATTTTAAAAATTTTTATTTTTTGGGATGATTAATATATATATATATAATTTTAAGGTCACGACCAAGTCATATATTAAATTGGTATATGAGATCTTCTTGTTTGTGGGAGAAGGGACTTCCTCTACGTAGTGATTTGACTGCTAAAGTTTACATAGGTCTACATATCCTACCCCCTTCTAGATTTGAACTTGTGACCTCTTAGGAGGAAACACATGTTCTTAACCCTTAGGCCCACTCAGGTTGTATATTGATAATCTAATTTTAATGTCACAACCAAGCCATACACTGAATTGGTGTATGAGATCCGCTTGTTTGTGGGACAAGGGAACCCCTCCGTGTAACGATTTGCATGCTAAAGTCTACAAATGTATATATATATTGCCTACTCTATAAAATAAAATAGAAAATAGTTCACATACAACTCAATGTCAAATTTAAGACTATATAGTAAGTAGGCAATATATATAAATCACAACCTATATATATATATATATATATATATAGAGAGAGAGAGAGAGAGAGAGAGAGAGAGAGAGAAATTCATATATATTGCCTACTTACTATATAGTCTTAGGTTTGACACTATGAGCTCTATGTGAGCTATTTTCTATTTCATTTTATTTTATTGGAAAAGCATTAATATGACATGTTTGGTTGTTATTGATTTATTGGAGAGTCATAATTAGTTGTTTTATGCATTAATATAATTTGGCCATTTTTTGTGTTTTAAAGTTTTCTTTTAAATTTTAAATTTATAATTCATGGTTTTCAAAACAATATGAAGAGTTGTCAATGGATCATAATGCCTTGCATTTGGCATGTGGACATAGTTCATCAATATTAACAAGTTAGAATTCATGAGTAGGGGAAAAAATAGAGTATATAAAAAACCATTAATGATGTGAATTTTTTTTCCAAACAATATCAAAAAAAAATCTTTGGCAAAGAATGCTTAAGCTTTGAATCCATGAGTAGGCAAAAAAATACAGTATATAAAAAACAATTAATGATGTCAATTTTTTTTCCAAACATTGAAAAATTTACAATGGCCCCTAATGCCTTACATTTTGCATATGGACAAAATGCAATGTATTAAGAAGCTATGAAGCTAGGAGTACATAACAAAAAACCATTAATGACATAAAATAAATATAGTTAGAGATGAATATTACAAAAAAAATGTGAAAATACCACAATTGCTCTGAGCATTACCACTCATGTTATCATTACAATTACAATGCTACACAATCCCAAAGTTATCAACTTAAAGTTTACATTCTATTAATTTGCGTGAATGTACATTGAAGGGTGGTAAAAATATATGAATGCCAAATTTTTTGTTTGACAAGCAAGGGTTAACATCAAATTTCAACACCATGTGCCCAAGAACCTTACTGTAACAATGTTTCTTCTTGGAACTTTTTTTTCCTAAGAACCTTGATGTAACATGTTTTCTTCCTAAAACATCTTTAAACATCAAGGTTCCACCTAGGTTTATGGAAATTCTATCTGGTGCTTAAGGTTTTCCCTTTTAGTTGGGTCACACCAACCTACACCAACACAATCTATTTGTTTGATAATTAGAGGGTGCAGTCAATAAGAGAGTCCATCAGGAAGCCTAAATCTATATATACATGGCACAAGGAGGCTATAAATGTTGTTGGAATACTTTAGTGGCCTAGTTCTCATGATATTTCTTTTCAAAAACATTGTTGAATGGATGGGAGATGGATAAATAACCATAAAAATGCCCCATTTCCCACAACATTAGCTAGAGTTTGGAAATATGAAATTCATGGTTTCAATCCATTGAGAATGATTTAGGTTTTTCTAAGGGTTTGGCTAGATTCAAAGATGAAAAATATTTCTTGCAATCTGGTGGAACGATGAGAAGAACTTTTATTGTATAAGATTCACACTTGCATACTCGCATACACCTATCCATTAGGAGATGCATTGTGCGATACACTCTTGTGTTGAATTCATACGTGACTCACTTGACAATGATATGATACCTCTCAAGAACTATTCTAATGTGATGTAGCACCTTTAGGAGTCTCCCTCACCTTAGCTCACACGTAGAAAATCTCTGTGATGTTTAGTGCTTAGGTTGGCTCCTTAGGTGCCTTTTCTCCCTTGGTCTTTAAACCTTGGTCACTATTTGATTCACATTGAACCTCAAGGCACCCATTTAAGGAATTTCCTAACTTCATGGGTCCAATTATAGGATAAAACGCATAGTTGGGTCCATGGACACTTAGGATACATCATTTCAGGTCCATAACAACTCAAATCTATTTTCGACTTTCTATTTGCAAAGCCAATTTGAATCCAACCTCATTTACCATATATGATTGTTGGCATAGGGGAAGACCTAGGGCTCAACGTTTAACAACGCACCAACAAAACCCCGACTACTGGCCCTTTCAGCAACACCTGCGAAGCAGGTGAAGTCTCACCCGAGGTAGAAGCAGGGGGGTTACAGGACACAGGTGTCTGTAACCAGGCTGGGACATAGATCTGTGATAAAAAAACTTCGCACAATAGTCTATTAACACTTAGGATTAACATGCATTCGTTTCTTAACATTACAAAGCATAATCAAGGATAGATCGGCGCAGTAACAACAAAGATTATGCACTTCAAACACTTAACACTTAGCACTGTGAGTTAGATATATCATTTTAACATAAGAAAAACATTTAATCAAAACATACATATTCATTACACCTTCTAATCTAAGCACTAAGAAAAACATAACATAAATAACATAGCAAAAAGCAAACCATAAGCCACCAGATATACGTGGTTCACCCCAGTGTGGGGCTATGTCCACCAACTGCTTCGCCTCTTTATTATTCATTTGAATCTCACATTCATCTGCTCCTGTGCACTAAGACACAGAGTCAAGCTTCGCATTGGACAAGAGATTTGTGAAATGAGCACCAAATCCTCCTTCCAAAACTAGGTCAAGGCACAGAGCCAGCTCTCTATCAAGCACAAATCCTTAACACACATGCATTCCCTTGAACAAAGCCACTCGAGCTACTTGCACTTAGCTCAAAAGACTACTACTTCTACAATACATTCTTCTTTATTTATACTTTTACAAACCCTTACAATAGGGCCAAACATGGGAAAAACCATGAGCCGACATCCCATAAACCCATTACAAAAACCCTAGAGAGCCCCTTACTGGGTCCACATAGCCTGCAAAATAAGTGAGATCCGTGATCTCAGATCTGCTTGGGTGCTCCTTCTTCGACTAGCATGTCGAAGTCCAAAAGTGGTCCAAATATGACCAAGGTTTCCTCAAAACTTGGTCGAGGGCCAACAGGCCCCGAAAACTCACCTGTGACTCGTCTCGATTCACTCAGGTCTAGACAACGTTGCTTCGAAAGCCTTGAGCTTAAATCGAACTGCCTCAACTTTCTGCTTTGCCTGAGCCTCCTGCTCAACAAGCTCCTGGATCGTTTGCTCTGTAACAGGCCCTTCTAGGCATTTATCGACTGTTGCAACCACTTGATCCAATTGTGAGCCCTGTCCATCAATCTCCTCGAGCATCTTGTAGGATTCCTCCTACACAAGTTTTAGTTTCTACGTGACTTCCATTACCCTGCCCTGGAGGGTAGTGATCTGCTTCTACACTATGCATTTCTCCTGGGATATCTTCATTCTTTCCACTACGGTGAGCAACTTCATCTATGCTTGCACTGAAAATGTCTATTGTTGCGCCTCCTGCAACTATGCTTCCAGCTTCCTTAGCTTCAGATCCTCGACGAGGCATTCATATGTCTGGGTACTCCTATAACTTAGTTATTTACATTTTGAGGCAAGGAATCTGATTCTTACTACTATATTCTTAGCGATCTCCTCCCTCTGGTCACACACCTCCTGTGGGGTGCTTGGTACTATTTGGGCCTCCAATTCTGTTATCCTAGTCTGAAGTTGTTGGAGGATCTCAGTGAGCTTCACTATTTGAGCTTCGACCGACTCTTGATCCTCCTGTGCCAAGTCTGGCACAGAGCGACATGCTTTACTTACCGCTTCTTTGATCATGGCCCGCTCTGCGAGAAATTACTCATTTTCCATCTGTAGCTGGGATTTTTCCTCCTGATGCTTCACTTGAAGCTCTGCATTGTCATTTTCATGAGCAACTACACTGTCATGTGCTTCTTGTAACTGCACCAAGACTTTGTCCTTCTCCTTTTTCGAGGCTTTTGTAGCCTTCTCCTTCTCTTCCTGAGCTCTCTGAAATCGAGCTTCTATTGCATCTGCAATCCTTCTCAATTGGGTTGGTTCATCCCCCAATTCTGCAGTCTGCGATGTGGAAACTATAGATGGTGTAGTAGGAACTACGTGGACCAAGCGAATAGTTTGTTGTAGTTCTTTTAATTCCTTCTCGATCCTTCCATATAGCTCCTCTTGCTTCTCTCCATATCTCTACAGTATGTCTTCAGATGAGTCCTCCATGGCTCCACAGACTAGACTGATGTCATCATCCATGAGGGTGGCTTCCAACTGAGGTTTTTAGCATGCATATTCTTCCTTGCTGAGGGTTTCTTTGGAGAAACCTTCCTCTTCTGCGGTGTCATTGTCCCAACAGGGGGATCTTCAGGTAGTGTAGCTTCGCCTGCTCCTTGTTCTTTTTCTCTTCATATCCTCCTCCCCATACTTCGGGTTCGTCTTCTCCTCCTCCTGACAAATCAGACCTGTTATCTTCAGAAGAGTTGTCCTCCTCATCACTCTCGATGTCCTGGACTTCTTCCTAATTTTTCTTCTTCGTCATCCCACTGGACTGTCCGACATGCTCAACCCATGTGACTATGGGGCTTCCTATGGTGTCAGTGTAGGATAATTATGCATCAGCGATAGGTACAAGAAACTCCTCTAGCCATTCCTTTGTGATATGCTCCATATCTTCGTCTGTCGGTTTGTAGTACGACTATAATTCTTCTTGTTTCTCATCTCTACGCGCGATGATGTAGATGAAATGAGTATCAACGCAAAATTTTTCTATTGGTTGGTGCTAGTGCAGGGTGCATGGTGTCATCCGCGGGAATGATTAGATGGTGACCTTTAACTGTTGGTAGTATGCATGAAACACGACATTGGACTGCCACTGATTCGTCATGTCATTGGTGTACCACAGGGTTGCAAACGGAGCGGCCAACGATGCCAAGCATTCAATCTCTAGGAAGGTGGCTCCTTCAGGCATTTTCCAAGCGACAAATGCAATCAAAATGATCAGCTAATTGTAATGGAATTCATATCCCAAACCCTGGGCTTCGCGGAAATCCTTCTCTAGATCATTGACAAGGTAGTTCACCTAGTTCATCTGCATGCCCTCCACACATTTTCCTTGCGAGTTCCACCATGAACCCGGTGACTTGTGTGGAGTGGTTCTTCCTTACTAGATTTCCAGCTAGGAGTTGGAAAGCGAGGCACACTGCACCATCCTGTATAGAGGTTGTCTTGTAACCTCACTTTCCTTTCTCTACTTCTATGTAAGCTTCCTTGATGCGCTGTGCCAAGGAACAGTCTGAGGCCTTCCCTGGATAAAACTACTAAGGATCAGGACCCTTCACACTCAAACCTGTGATCCAGTGGATTAGCGTCAGATCCATAGTAATTCTCCTGTCAATCCATAAGTATCCTCCATGATATCACGACATAAGGAGTTTAACGCAAGCGTTAACCTCCTGGTGGTGTCAAAAATGTGATATTTTCATCACATTCAACATAGTGGACTGTGCCAACCCCTTAATCCATGGTTGGACATCTTTGTGAGCATCCATCGTTTCTTTCAATTTTAATAACATAGTCTGAACTTCCTCTGACCCTTTCTCTTTATGACTTTCTAACATGCCCTTAGTCTCTTGACTTCCTTCATAGTTTTGTTTCCTTATGTTCATCCCTTCAACTTTAGAAATCATCCTTGGAAAATCCTCAACCTCATGACCAACAATATTACAACAAAGACAAATAGGAACTACCTGAAGACATTCCTTAGCAAGATGTCTTAGTCTTCTGCAGTTATAACACAAAGTCAATCCTCTTTTTCTCTTATATGTTCCCGAACCTTTTATGTATTGTGCATCTCCTCTAGGGTCATAGTGTTGAATCTGCAATCTACAAAAACTTTTTTATAGGTTCATGCATCCACTTATTAGTCCAAAAACTCTTTCTATGCATAGGAATAATATATCTTTCTTCATTTTCATTAAATTTACTCAAATCAACTCTTTATTTCAACTATGCCCTAGAATTCAGAGTAGGACATAAACTATCAAACATACTTAAGTTCATTCTTTCAAAACAAAAATTTTCACTTATGTTTCTCTTGCCAAAGAACAAAGATTGCTTCTTTAGGATCTTACCTCTTTTCTTCAGATCAACTTACTTTCTTAGCACAAAGCTTCACAATTCAAGTAGAGTACTGCACACTTCAGCAGTAGATCTATGCACAACGATTCTCTTTTTCTTTACTCCAGTTCCCAACATTCACAGTTTTAGGTCCCGGTAACTTTGTACTGGTATTGGTTTATTTTTACTAAATTAGATATAGTGTTGATTGATTCTTTGTTTGTGTGTTGGAGACTAGGCCAATTTTTGTCTTGTAGGAATTTGGAGTTGCATGTGTAGAGCTTCCATGACATGGAGTCTTATTATAAAATTTTCACAACTCCTCTTCATCCTAAGTAGCTTCATCACCTCCAACAATGAGTTTCAGGTGATTTATTTCCATTCTTCTATTCGTATTTTTAGAGTTAGGGTATCTAATCCATCAAAGAGTTTGTCAATTAATTAATCATAGTTAGTTGGCCTTCTTTCCTCACCTAATTCATTGTTTAAACATGATATGAAACCTAAGTAAATACCCTTAACATCTATAGGCATAGGTTAACATTAAAAATATCTTCCCAATTAACCTAGTGGACTTCTGTAAGGGCCTTACTTGAGGTGCCACTAGTAGTATCATGATGGATTTTGTGCTAGGGAAACATGGCTAAGGGTGCATGGTGAGTTTATGTGTTTAGTAGCCTTGGTGATTGACTCACGATGATTCATGAGATGTTTATGTTGGTGTATTAGTTTGGTGTGGAGTAGGAAGACCAAGGATATTGATGTTTGTAGCATCGGACGAGTATTTTTGCACAAGTATAAGTGTTTATACATGTGGAAGTCATCCAAATCCTTCTACCTTGAGACTTTACTTTGATTAAAGGAATTATTAAAGTAAAGTGATTTTATTAGTGAGTTGAGTTTTATTTAAAGAAATTTTTAATTAGCATTAATGAATTAAATAATAGCCATTAATCTCAAGTGAGGTGAGAAGTAATATTAGCCATTAATCACTTTGGAGATTAGGGTTAGGTCATAACTCAATCTTATAAAAGCAAGGCAAGGGTGAAGGAGAAGACATGACTTGATATTCTTGAGAGCAGAGAAGGACTTCAGATAATAGTATTGGATCATGAAGGACTTTGATTCAAGTAGATCTTGGATAGGTGGAGAAGGACTTCCATCCAGAGATCAGGTCAGGGAGAAGATAAAACAGAGGCAATCACAAGTGGGTTTCAGCTGATTGGAGCCATAGTAGCAAGGTCGTACCGTATGGAGTTTCGTACAGTCTTTGAGAGTGTGTATGCAGGTCTCATTGGAGATAGGCGCATACACACAATTTTTCTTAAGGAAATTTGCATACATCTCGGGAAGCGTGAAAGTACAAGTTCATACAACAACACAAGAGATTTCTAGGGTTTGCAGGTATTGTCCAGAGCTTTTTGTATTTCTCTATGGGCCATTTTTCCAGGTATGGGAGTGCTTGTAATATTTAAAGTTATTTGAATGATAATCCTAGTTGATGGGAATAATATCTTTGTGTATTTTGGTTGATATTTTTGGCTTCTAGTATTTCTTCCGAAATCTTTATTTGAGTTGAATATTCCAACAAGTGTATGTTGTTTTTTCATCTGCTAATTTGATTTACAACAAGAAAATCACTAGATAACAAGATACCTAGGTGACATAGTAAGAATTTCAACATGGTATTCGAGTGGTCTCTTTAAGAGGAAGCCGTATCTTAGATCCATAGGAATTGATAGCAAATCTATCAAATATGCAAGGATATCTTAACATATCCATAACTAGCATTTAGAAATCAATGTTTTGATTTCAGGGAATCAACATTACTAAGGCAAAACTAGGGTTTTGTAGTCGTATGGATTTGTACACAGGTTGCAGAAGGGAAAACCTCTTACATACATGGGTTTCTTTGGAGTCAGTCACATATGCATGGGTTTCAATAAGGAAAGTATCATACATATGTTGATCAGTAAATTTTCATGGAAATTACACTAGAATAGTTCATCACAACGGATCTAACAAAATATTGAAATATTTACTATTAAGGTTAATTTCCTTTAGATATCCATAATATTTAGTTACTGATAAAATAGATAAAACATAGAAAAATTAGAGAACAGTAAAACACATCCACACCATCCAAAAATAAACACAAGATATGACATGGGAAACCCAATACGGAAGAAAACCAAACTAGAAGGTGAGGCTACTCTACTCTCTTTTCTCTGGTAAAGAAATGATGCAAGTGCAAAGAAAGAGGCACTCTTTGTGGAGTTACCTTTGACATGTGGCTTGTATGGCTGCTACATAATCTCTCCTCCTCTGTTATTCTCATAGAATACCACTCTCAGATGTTTTTCTCAGCTATGGAACAAGATACAATGAAAACAAATGGAACCCCTTCTCCTCTTAGTGGCACAATATTTAACATAGCTCGATAGCCATCTAGGGATAAGTTTTTTACTTCCTCAACCTTCAATTGTGATAAGGTTTTGGACATTCTAGAATTTTATTAGAAAATACACTATGTGGATAGCCCAACATGTCTAAGTAATGGAGGTTGACGTGACATCCACTCACACCATGGTGATCAATATGGTAGGTCAACTTGTGGGAGGCATAACTTTCTCATACGAACTTCGATTGACGAACAGTCTGCGTTGTTGGAAATGTATCGACGTGTAGAATTTAGAATATTCCTACTTAGTAAGGTTTGGAACAAAAAAAAAGGTCGTTTAATGCCTCAAAATGGCTTCAAAATATTTTTGACTATTTTTTGGACCCAAATTTCCAAATTTGGACTAGCCACCGAAATGGCCATGCAAGCCGATTCCTCCAATTTTTCCACCCAAAAAGTAGTGAGATAGATGAAACATAATATTATGATCCAATATTGATCATACATCCCAATTTTGGGAGGATGTTGGTCCCCAAAATATTTACTAAATGAGGTGAGGAAATTTTTACTCTACCTTCTCCCTGTAGTACCATTTTTATTTTCCAAGAAGTTGTCCTTTAAACCCAATTTGCCAAAGGTCACGTTGCCCCTGCCTTGTAGTTATGGACCTCTTATGAAAAAATATGTCTTATTCCAACTCTTCCTAGGCAACTGGTTCTAAATCCTCTATGGAAGGTAGGAGATGCTCCTCCTGCTAATCCAACATCGAGGGCTCATAGAGTTTAATATTCTCCACATTCACTACTGAGTAAATTCACATGTATGGGGGTAGACTAAGTCTGTAGGAATTATCTCCCACCTTTTCTAATACCTCAAAAGGAACAAACCACGGAGCCTTGATGTTCTTACCAGGACCCTATAGTCTTTCCTTATTCAACTATAACCATACTCTATCTCCCACTTTAAATGTTTTCTCTGTTCTGTGCTGGTAATGTCTAGCCTTGTACTTTTCTTGTGACTTATTTAATGTCTCATGTACTTGCAAATGGATCTCCCTGATATTCTCAACACATTTTTCTTCCTTTAGTGCATCTCCTATGAGGTCCTCTCTCACTCCTCCTTGTCATCCATATACAATATCTAAGGGTGAAGGTGGAAAATACCGAAAGCAATTTTCAAAAGGGGAATTACCAATAGAAGTTTGGATTACTCTATTATAAGAGTGTTGTATATAGATCAAATTTTCATCCCAGGTCTTCGAATGCTTCTGATTATAACCCCTCAAAATCAACACCAAAGTATTGTTGAATACTTTTTTCTGCCCATCTTTCTGTGGATGGAATGTTGTAGACCTCTTAAACTTAGTGCCCATCTTCTCCCTCAACGTAGTCAAAAATGCATTGAGAAATATGATATCCCTATATGAGATGATGCTCCTTGGTGTCCCAAAGTCATCCACACCTATTCAAAGAAATTATTTTTTTCTTCTTGTCTAGTGATGGTGTTTTTACAAGGTATGAGAATGCACATTTTGTTGAACCTGTCAACTACCACAAATATATAGTCATGTCCCTTCCTGGTTGTTGGTAAACCTCCCAAAAAACTCCATGGAAATGCTTTCCCAAGGTTGAGTGGGTACAGGTAAGGGATGGTATAGGCCTTGCTTCCTATTGTTGGGATTGTTGGTACAACAAAGTATACATCCTCTAATATACCATGCTACATCTTCTTTCATTTTGGGACAATACACATATCTATGTAAGTTGGAAATTGTCTTCCCAACACCAAATTGTCCTACAACATTGGAGGGGTGATCCTCTTTGATAAGATGCAATCATTCACCTTTAGGAACATATACCATGTCGAGCTTGTAGAGAAAACCATTCTAGAAATGATAGTCAACCTTTCCATCACCTTCTTCTATATGAATTTGGCCTTGTAGCTGTTGAAACACCTCCTTGAAGTACTCATATTTTGTGTATGCCTCTTTGTATGCATCATGGGTAAAAGGATCCATGTGTTAGATTTCCCAAAGCTGTAATCTTAGATGTGGGTGGCCGTGAAAGCATGTATGCCAACTTATTTGTGATACACTTCTTATATTGTATGACCAAATGAAATTTGTTTAAAAACCCCATCCACTTCTAATGCCTGGTTTGTTGTATCTTACTCTAGGCAGGGATGATTTTAGGGGCTAAATTTCTCTCATGGGCTAATTTTCCATTGTTTTTCCAAAAATGAGATTCACTATTTTAAAAATGATTCACCCAAATTCTATAGGATAAAATTATTTTACCTTAAAAATAACCAAAATTTTATAAAAACTATATAAAATACTTAGAAATTTGAATATTTTTACAAAAATATCGCCAAACATTTATAGTTCACATATGAAGGATTAGTAAGATTCGCTAAGGTTTCTACATTTTAAAATAAATTTCCATCCTTAAAATCATCCTTGACTCTAGGCTTGCAAAAATTGTAGTGGTTGGTGATTTGTGCGGATGATGGTCTCCTTCCCCATCAGATAGTGCTTCCAATTTTTGACAACTTATACCAAGGCATAGAGATCCTTGTCATAGGTAGGGTAGTTGAGAACCGCCCCATGAAATACTTCAGAATAATAGTAGACAATGCTTCCTCCCTGCATCAGTTTTTATCCCATGGCATACCCACCTGCATATGTTTCCACTTCAAAAGGATTCTGCAAATTTGATAGCAAGACAACTTTAAAAGGCCTTATGTTTATTCTTTCCCCATAGTAAAATCTTATCACTAGTTGTTATGGCATGGAGTGGTGTAGCTACCATTGAAAATGAAGCTATGAACTTCCGCAAGTATTGTTCTGCCCCAACAAAACTCCTAACTTCAATGACATTTGTAGGAATTGGACATTTTATGATGGCTTACATCTTTACGAGATCTATCTTGAGCTCCCCTCCATCGATCACATACACCAAATAATGCTGAACAAACTTGCATTTCTTCATATTTTCCAGCAGTTGGTGTTTTTTTAGAGTTTGTAACACTTGCATAAGTTTTGACATATGCTCCTCTCAAGTAGCATTATAAACTAGTATATAATCCAAATAAACAATAACAAATGAATCTAGATAAGGGTGGAAAACATAATTCATTAGTCTCATAAATGTAGTCAGTGCATTGCATAAACCAAATGGCATAACCAACCACTCATACGAAACTTGCCTTGTCTTGAAGGAATTCTTCCAGGTATCTTCTTCTTTGACTCGTACCTAGTGATATCGTAATTTCAAATCCATCTTAGTGAAGTACTTGGCATGTTGCAACTGGTCATATAGATCATCGATCCTTGGCAGGGGTTATTGATTCTTCAACATAATCTTGTTCAATGCCCTGTAATCGATACACATTCTCCAAGTCCCATCCTTCTTGAGCACAATTATGATGGGTGACCCACAAGGTGAGGTACTTGGTCGAATTACACCCTGCTCCAACAAATTTTGCAATTTCTTCTTCACTTCATTCACTTCTAGAATGAACTGTCTATACAGTCCAATATTCAACAATGGGGAGTATGGATACAACTATATTTTGTGCTCCAGTTTACTCTTGGGCGGTATCCCTTTAGGCTCCTAGAACACTCCTCTATATTTCTATATCAACTCCTCCAACTGATATTTCTACTCTTTAGTACACCCCTCTAGGGATTCCTTCACTCTCATTGACTCATCATCACACTGATTTTCACTTAAGAAAATTAAAACATATTTATTACTAGAACTAATCAACTTCTTGGCTTGATTGGCACTTACCTGTGAGATATTTGACTTCCATTTATGCACATTAATGATGTAGGAAATCCCATCCTTGATCATTCGGTACTGGTTGGATCTCCACATGAATATTGCATCCCTCATATACACGTAATAGATTCCAAACACTACTCCATATACATCAAGGGGTACTACATCCAATTCCACTTCATCAATAAAATCAACACTTATAACAAATTTAATCTTACATTGTTTTGTTACCTTTATCTCTACATCCTTGTTTACCCAACCCAATGGATATGGGTTAGGATGATTATGAAGCCCCAATCCAAGCTTGTCGACCAGATCCAATGCTATAACATTAGCATGTGAACCAGAGTCAAACAAAGCATATATCTTGGTCTTCTTGACCTGAATCTTGATGCAGAATAGCTTGGTCATCTCCTTCTCTTCCTGGTGATGAAGGCTACTCAGATTTACCTCCTTCCACACACATGTGCATACAATATTTTCATCCACATCTGAGCTACTTTCAACATGATTTCTTAAATATTTGGCTAGAAGGTTATTTTTATTTCCTTCCTTGTTGCGGTTCTTTGGGTTCATATATGGATGTAGTTTCCAACATTTTTCCTCAGTGTGGCCATCAATATTGCAATGATTGCAATGGTTGATGGGATCTTTACTCTGTTTTGCAATGGATGTTGTCTCCTTATCTTTTCCCCCTTTTCACTTCTTCTTCCCCTCCTTGGAATCCTAGTGCTCTTTCTGCTTCGAATCACTTGGTTTCCCCTTGTTTTAGCCTATCTTTTCCAGGTTTTGTGCCTGTACAAAAGACTCATCCACAGTCCTTGGCTTGAAGAGCATCACCTTCTTTCATAGATGACTATGTAAACCCCCCATATATTGGAGGAGTAAATTTGGGTTCTTGGGATAGATACCCAACATGATGGTCATCTTTCTGAACTCAGTGGTGTACTCTTGTACACTTTGCCCTTGCCTCTGTTTGAATTAGTGCCATTGGATCCATTGGTCCTCTACATACTCTATAGGGTAGAATTGGGACTTGATGAGGGTTTTGAAGTCCTCCCATCTAGTTATTGGAGGATCACCATCTAGCCTAAGTGTTTCCATATGGATTTCCCATCAGGTTAAATCATGGCCCTCTAACTTCAATCTAGCAAATTAAATCTTCTGCTCCTCATCTATATGGTAAACACTAAAATAATTTTTTTTGCAACCAATGATTCAATTTTAATGCATTGATCTCACCTTGATATGGCTTTATGTCCACTTTTTCTTCTATCTTGAATAGGGATTGTGAAAGGTTCATGATACTTGAACTCGAATGATCTTTTTCAGATTCTTTTCATGACTCCTTTTCTTCCTAATGTTATAAATTCCACTCTAATACTTACTCTGAGTTAGAGCCTCCATCATCTCTGAACTGTCCAAGCTTGCTTTCTAGAGCCGCCATGAGGAGGTTCATATTGTGATGGATGTCACCAACTTGTGCTTCCAACTGCTCAAATCTCTCTTCTGCTGGGTCTTGAGGGTTATTATGAACATAATCGTCTGCCATGGATAGGGTTTTTGTGACTTCTCCTTAAGTCGATTCTTGGATCCTGCAACTTCCCACAAATACCCAAAAGAAAAACATGTTCTGATACCAATATGATCTGTAAATTTCCGTGGAAATTTCATTTGAATAGTTCATCATAATAGATCTAATAAAATACTGAAATCTTTACTATTAAGGTAATTTCCTTTAGATCTCTAGAATCTTTAGTTACTGATAAAATAGATAAAACACAGAAAAATTAGAGAACAGTAAAAAACATTCACACCATCCACAAATAAACATAAGATATGACCTAGGAAACCCAATATGGGAGAAAACCCAGCTAGAAGGTGAGGCTACTCTGCTCTCTTTTCTCTAATAAATAAGTGATGCAAGTATAAATAAAGAGGCACTCTCTATGGAGTTACCTTTGACCTATGGCCTATATGGATGCTACAGAATATATCCTCCTCTATTATGCTCAAAGAATACCACTCTTAGATGTTTTTATCAGCGATGAAACAAGATACAATGCAAGAGAATGGGACCCCTTATCCTCTTAGTGGCTCGGTATTTAACATAGTCCGATAGCCATCTAGGGATAGGTTTTTGACTTCCTCAACCTTCAATTGTGATAACGTTTTGAACCTTATAATTTTTTTTTAGAAAATACACTGCATGGCTATCCCCACATGTCTAAATAATGGAGGCTGACATGGCATCCACTCACACCATGGTGATCAATATGATTGGTCAACTTGCGGGAGGCATAAATTTCTCATACAAACTCCAATTGACGAACGATCTGCATCGTTGGAAAGGTATTAATGTGTAGAATTTAGTATATTCATTAAAAATACGTTTTGGACAAAAAAAAGGGTTGTTTAATGCTTCAAAATGGATCTGGAATATTTCTGACTATTTTTTGGACCCAAAGTTCCAAATTTGGACCAGCCGTTGAAATGGCCCTAGAAGCTAAATCCTCCAATTTTCCACCCAAAACGTAGTGAGATAGATGAAAAATAATATAAAGATACTATCTAGATCATACGTGAGTTTCAATAAGGAAAATCACATACATACGCAGGTTTCAATGGTGACAATAATGTACAAGTCCATATAGGTTAGTATAGGGGCAGTTTCAACAACAAGTTATTTCCAGGGCATTTTATGAGGTCTAAGGGATGAAATCAACAAGTTTGAGAGTTGAAGACATATTGGATGGAGTGTCCAAATTCCTATCTTGGAAAGAAAGAGTGACTTTGGTGTTAAAGGAGTATGAACTTTGGGAGTTAGTGAACAAAGTAGTTGTTCCACCGACAGATCCGATAGTTTTGGTAGCTCATCATCACTAACTCAAGAAGGAGATCAAAGATGAGAGGGTTTTCTTGGATTAAGTGAAGGATCATATAATTCCTCACTTATCTGAGAATAAGATGAGTAAGGAGATGTTTGATGACCTGGTACATTTATTCCATAGCACTAACATGAATAGGAAGATGGTATTAAGAAATAAACTCAGATCTATTCAGATGTCTAGATTTGACAATGTTACCAGCTATTTCATGATGATCACTCAGGTACATGATCAACTTGCAGCCATAGGAGAGAAAGTGGATGATGTAGAGCTCTTGAATTTGGCATTGAATGCTCTTCCTAAGTCTTGGGAACCATTTTTCAAGGTAGTCCACAGACACAAAAATCTCCCATATTGGTAGAGACTTGGGTTGATTGCATCCAAGAAGAGACTCAAGAGGAGTCTAAGAGCAACAAGCAGGGAAGTAGTGATGAGAACTTGGCTCTTTTTAGTAAGACAATGAAGGGTAAAGGAAAGAGTTCCAACATGAAAGGTAACAGTGATGGAGGATCATTGTAGCTAAGGAAGAAGAAGGATTTGAGTAAGATCAAGTGCTTCTCATGTCTTAAGAGTGTACTATGCATCTTAGTGTCCAAAGAAGAATAAGGGTAAAGGAAAGTCGCAGATAGCAGTGTCATAAGAGACGCAAGTAGATGAGTTTGCAACGAAGTGTGAGAAGGATTTCTCACTTGTTTCTTTCCTTTCTACCAGCACAACTACCATGAATGCTTGGCTCTTGGACAATGGTGCATCTCGTCATATGAAAAGGACTCAAATGTTCATGTGGAGCTTGGTGATGATGCCAAATATGCAATGAAGGGATAGAGAACATTTACATGCTAGCTTGAGTCAATAGGTTTGCTTGATTCCCATGATGTGCTTTACGTAGTAGGACTAAAGAATAACTTTCTCTCAGTCTCAACTATGGAGGATAGAGGTTTTTCCATTACTTTTCAGAGAGGGAAATTACTCATATGTCTAGAGAAATATATATTGGACACAGCATTGGTAGTTGGGGTTAGAGAGGGCAATTTATATTGGTTACATGGAAATCCTGTTCAAGATTTGGTACATGATAGTGACATCCTATGTGAGTTATGGCACAAGAGGTTGGGACACCCACACTACAAGGAATTGTCGATTGTGAGGGTGATTGTTATAGGTCTTCCAAAGTTTAGTATTGAGCAATAGAGAGTGTGCAGAGGGTGTGCACTTGGAAAGAATGCCAAGGGTTATTTTACAAGAAGCAAGGGTAGGTCCAAGCCTCAAGGGGATCTTGGATCTTATACATTCATATTTGAGTGGGCCAATGTTAGTAGCATCAGTGCAAGGGGAATCATACTATGTGACATACATTGATGATTTCTCCAAGAAAACCTAGAACTTCTTTATGAATACCAAGGATGAGGTCTTCAATTGGTTTTAGGAGTTTATATCTCAAGTGGAGAACCATTTAGGAAATAATATCAAGGTATTAAGGTCACATAATGGGGGAGAGTACACCTCCAATGACTTCAATGATTTATGCAAGGAGGTATGGGTCAAGAGGGAGTTGATAGTCTCATACAAACCTCAACAAAATGTGGTTGCAAAGAGAAAGAACTAGTCCATCATTGATTTTTCCAGGGCTATGATACATGACCAGAAGTTGATTATGTTTCTTTGGGAAGAGGTGTTTAACACTATAATATATGTGCAGAACAAGAGTCCTCATAGGATATTGGGGGAAAAGATTCCAAAGGAGGCATTCTTAGGAGTGAAGCCACAGATAGGACATTTGAGGATCTTTGGTTGTCTAGTCTACATGCATGTGCCTATGGAGAAGAGGATGAAGTTGGAGCCTTATGGACAGAAGGGTGTATTTTTGGGGTACAATGAGACCTCAAAGGATTACAATATCTTCTTACCAATATGGAGGAAGATATTTGTGATAAAATATGTAAGTTCTAGGAGAAATTTGCATCTAGGAAATCTCAGGAGCCATCAGTAGTGATAGAGGACAAAGAGTAGTAGGCTCCAAAGGATGAGAAATAGTTAGTAGCTTAGAATTTAGGTGGGGGGGAGGAGTTATCCCCTTCCAGTTCTATCAAGAGACTCAGGTGGATATTACAGACATTGAGGGATGCTTTTGAGACTCCTAGAAGTGTGATCAAAGAGTGCAAGCCACCGAGGAAGTTTTCAAACTATATGGCTCTTATGATTAGCATCAATGATGTTGAGCCTTCCAGTTTTGAGGAAGAAATAGATCAATAAGTATGGTGGGATTCCATGGTAGAGGAGTGCACCTCTATTATGAGGACTGATGTTTGGGACATAATGCAAGACCGTAGGGGAAGTCAATTGTGATTTCCAGGTGGTTTTACAAGATCAAGCATGTTGTAGATGGTAGCATTGAGAAGTTCAAGGAAAGGTTTTGGGTGAGAGGGTTTTCCCAGAAACAAAGAGTGGACTATGGGGAGACATTTTCTTCAGTCGCCAGGTATGCTTCTATTTGATATTTTGTTCCTATTTCTTCACTTATTAGGTGGAGGATTCATTAGATGGATGTGAAGACACCTTTCCTCAACGAGATCATTGAGGAAGAAGTATATATAGAGAAACCTTAAGGATTTGAGGTACATGGGAGGGAGTCTCATGTGTGTAGGCTTAATAAATCGTTGTATGGACTCAAATAGACACCTGGGGCATGGTATTATAGGATTGACAGATACTTGTAAAGTATTGGATTTACCAAGAGTGAGGTTGATCCTAATTTATACGACATACTTGTTGGGGTGGATCCACTCATCATGGTTCTATACATAGATGATTTGTTTTTCACAAGTGTAGAGGATCTCATTGCAGGGTGAAAATAATATTTATCTACTAATTTTGAGATGAAGTACATTGTCTTGATGCATTATTTCTTGGGGTTATAGGTATGACAGGTATTGGGAGAGATCCTCCTTGGTCAAGGGAATTATGCAATAGAGATATTGAGGAGATTCAGGATGGAGGACTATAGACCAATGACTACACCTATGGATACCAATCTAAAGAATGTTGTGACTTCATATTCAGAGTTGGTGGATCCTAGGATATACAGACAACCAATAGGGTCCTTGATTTATTTGGTAAACACCATACCATATATATGTTTTATTGTGAACACCTTGAGTCAGTTCATGGTGGAGATGAGGTAGGTACATTGGATAGCAATGAAGCATGTGCTCAGGTACTTGAGAGATAAAATGGAGTATGGATTGAGGTATCTTGGAGGATATGGAGTGGATTTGCAGGGATATATAGACTCAAATTGGGTAGGGAATGCAGTAGACAAAAATAGTACCTTAGGGTGTTTCTTCAACTTGGGATAAAAAATGATTTGGTTTAGAAAAAAGAAGACTTATGTAGCACTCAATTCAGCAGAGACAGAGTATATGGTAGAGAGTATGGCTAGTTTTGAAGCCATTTGGATTTGAAAATTCCTTATAGGTTTATTTGATCAGTAGTTGGAGCCTACAATGAAATATTGCGATAATCGGTTTTGTATCAAACTCTCGGAGAATATATTATTCGATGACAAGTCCAATCATATAGATATTACATACCACTTCATTCGAGATAGGATCCATAAGGGAGAAGTGAAGCTCCAGTATATTTCCACAGATGATCAGGTTGCAGGTATTTTGACCAAACCCTTGGTTAAAGGGAAGATTGTGTTCTTTAGAGACAAAATTGGAGTGGTGCAAAATACCTTCCTCACTAAGAGGGAGTGGTGATGTTTGTAGCATCGAACAAGTATTTCTACATAGGTCTAAGTGTCCATATGTGTGGAAGTCATCCAAAGCCTTCTACTTTGAGACTTTACTTTAATTAAAGGAATTATTAAAGTAAATTTCTTTGATTAGTGAGTTGAGTTTTATTTAAAGAAATTCTTTAATTATCATTAGTGAATTAAATAATAGCCATTGAACTCAAGTGAGGTGAGAAGTAATATAGGTCGTCAATCACTTTGGAGATTACGTTTAGGTCATAAATCAATATTATAAAAGAAAGGAAAGGGTGAAGGAGAAGACCTGACTTGATATTCATGAAAGCAGAGANTCATGAAGAACTGTGATTCAAGTAGATCTTGGATAGGTGGAGAAGGAGTTCCATCCATAGATCAGGTCAGGAAGAAGACTTAACAGAGGCAGTCACAAGTGGATTTCAGTTCATTTGAGCCACAATAGTAGGGTCACATTGTGTTAACACAAGGAGTTGTAGACTGTTTCTTAAGAATCATACAGAAATTGAGGTTTAACCTCAAGAGCATTATGGTGTAAATCATGTGGCATTCTGCCCATGATTTCCATAGGGAAAAAAAATATATTGGAGGCCTAAGTAGCTCAAGCACCCTCCCGACATATTTCCCACTCACATTCCACTCTCCCTTACATGTCACTTCCTCCCCGCCTATCACACCTCCCTCGTTCCTCTGCCACCTCTACCTTTCCCTTGCCACCGCAACCTCTTCCTAGCCTCCTCTCCCCCAATCACTTCCTTCCACATGGTCATCGCTCACTCGTTGGGCCTTGTGAGTTTTTCCAAGAAACTTGCTCCACATCACCCCTACGCATACGCTATTAGACTACCACATGCAAAGCTCGCATTGGTCACATAAAAAGACCATTCATGGCCTTGAGGCATCAGGATGGACTCACAGAAGTCATTGGCACCGTCTGAGAACAATTATGGGTGTCAAGTCCAATCCTAATCCAAATGAAGATATTTATTGAATATTGTGGGCAACAGTTGAGACCTCAGCTCATCCCATAAATGGAAAACATTGTAGAGAGTAGCCATGAAGGCACACTTATGATCCAAAGCTTCCTTATTGGCATTTTTTCCTGTAAAGCACATAACTATGCCTGGGTCGCGTCTGACATAATGAGGCCTTCACAACCTGACAGAGTGGGTGTCGACTGAAGGATTTGAAGGAAGTGATCTGATCACATTCCTGGTGGTTGCAAAATTTTAGTATATATGTGAAGTTCGAATGGTTGAGCTAGGCTCCCTGATATTGTAATATTTTGATTGAGAACAACTGGTTCTCTGGTTATGTATTTTTTTTGAGACATATTGGTTAATCTAAGTTAGCTTTCTTACTCCATATTATTTTTCTCTCATACTGAGAGAATTCATGTTTGATTTATTCACATGGATTTTTGTAACTGTATTATGATAAATTTTTTATTATAGTGTTATTATAATTTCTTTCAGTTTCTTTGAGATTTGAATTCAAGAGGATCTTTTGTTTAAGTTTTTCCTCCTTAAGCTGCTGGAAGACCTGATGTCCACAACAAACCTCTACACTCTCCTCACCAAATTCTTCCCTCTATTCACCCTTACTGCAACTTACTAACTGAAGTTAATCAAGACCTCACCTACAGGTGCATACCGGTCCAATTTTCTGAGTTAAGACAATATCATCTTGAGTCTGCACCCATTTGACCTCTTTAAAACCAACCTGTGACATAAAACTCTAATGGGTACTGGGCTTACCTCCAACGCAATCTAGAGGTGACTTCTAGTGCTAACATTTATGGTGCCATTGTCAGGGAACGAATTGAAGACATTTCCCTGGGATAGAACGACTAAGAAACTCGGATTCTGAACATGCATCAGATATCAATACCATTGAATATTTCAACTTGCACCTGGTGACTCCATTGTTTCGACTCCACTGTTTCAGTTCTATCTCATAAAGGCAGACATATGAGGCCCACTTCACTGTTGCCTCTAGCAACGTTTGAAGCTGACCTAGAGGAAATTATCAAAAAGGGAAAGATCACTAAAAAAGGTACCTCTACTGTTGTACCAAGTTTTTCTGATAACTTGCATAATCCCTCTTTACAAACTCCAGTAATTGTTTCTGATTCTACTATTATACAAACTGTTGGAGTTTCAAGAAATTTAATTTTTGGGAGTTTTCCTGCCAATTTATCCCCTCCTATTCTTGGTTTGGAAGGAGATATCTTTGACACCCTTTTCTCCCCTGAAATTGTGAAGTGGAAGGAGAGAGATTTGAACTTAGAATAATTTTCTACTCCTCCTCCTATTATAGCTTATGCAGTTACAGAAGGGGAAACCTCTGTTACCTCTAGCCCCTCATCTTTATCTACTAACACTCATCCTTTTCCTTTTTCTTCCAGAAGCATAGCCCCAGTCTCACCTTTCAGAACTCCATCTCCTCCTAGTTCTCCTACAGTTCACATCCAAATGGCAGGTGCTAATCCTCCTAGGAACATGATGGCTGAGATATTGGCTGCTAGATATGCCCCTCTTGTTTTACCTTAGCCTATGAATGATCTCCCATCCATGGACTACCTTAAGTACATGCCTCGATTCATAGGGGAGGGAGACATGACTGCAAAAGAGAACCTTGCATCCTTTTATAGATTTGTAGAGATTCAGTCCATCGAAAACAAATATGTGTGGATGAGAGTTTTTGTATAGATCCTTGATGGTGATGCTATGGATTGGTTTAAAGACTTTCCTCCTAGATCTATTGAAGGGATTGTTGCTCTAGATGATTCATTCTTAAGAAATTGGGGGAATAAAAAAGATATCCATTATTATATTACAAAATTCGGGGCACTTAAGAGAGAAGAAGGGGAATCTGTTCATACTTCTCGAAAAGTTTTAATAAGATGTATAAAAATATTCCCGCTGAAATTAAACCTGTAGAAACCTTCGCCAATATGACTTATGCTAGTGATTTTGACCCTGATTTTTGCCTCCTGTTGAGAGAAATAAGAGCTGCCTCCTTAGTTCATATGCAAGATGCATCCCTTGAAGTAGAATCCAATATATTGGAGGCTGACAAGCTTAGGAGTAAGGCTGATAGAGACAGAAGAAAGGTGAGGTATGAAACTTCAACCTCTGGTTCCTCTGCTGCCCACCCTCAAGTTGATGAGCTTACCAAATGGGTAAAATATTTTTCCGCTGAGATGGAGAAGGTAAAACTTGAAGCAATATAGACCTATATAAATACAAAAATTTTTGATAACAAAGGTAACTTTAGGAGACCTACTAATGCCCCTTAGACCATCCAAAGAGATCAGAGAAACGGGGACAAAGATGATCAGAAAATCCAAACTCCTCTGCAAAATAACCTGGTTACTTAAATGAAGATGAAGATGAAGAAGATATTGATCCTGATATCCATTGCCTTGGAGATACCTCTTCATCCCCTCATTTAACTCAGTCTACATATGTGGAGGCCCTCATGAGTAATCAACTGAATGAGTTGATTAAAGGGGAAGAGTCCAACCACACTCCAAACATATATAATCTGAGGTCCAAATAGAAAGAAGGGAAATCTGACATCCCTGATTGGCCTACCAGAGAAGAAAAACCTGCTAAAGATATTGCAGACCGAAGCAAGTAAAAGAAGGCATAGACCCCCCCACCAGTGGTCAAAAGTCTTTTTCCATAATTGAGAGAAATTCTAAATTCCCCCCTCCTCTTTCAACTTTGAGCATGAAATACAAAATATTAGAATCCCTGTACCCATTTAAATGTTGGTCAAGCATGAAGACTTCAAAAGGTGCCTCTCCAAAATGTTGCAGCCCAAACCTTTGTCTCATTCCATAGACTCAGTTAACCTCCAATATGAAAGGCCAGTTGTCATATTAGGGCCTTTGTTGGAGGATAGATATGACTCCTCCCCTCCCTTCTACACTTCATTGAACATCCATGATAAGGTGTTGCATAAATGCTTAATGGATTCAGGGGCATATCACAATCTTATGCCTAAGATTGTCATGGAAGAACTTGGGTTGGAGGTGGAAAAAACCTACCATGAACTGTATTCTTTCGACTTCGGGAAGGTGAAGTGACTTGGGTTATCAAAGACCTAGTCGTTTCTTTGTTCCAGCTGTCGATGAAGAGCATGATCATGTATATCGTAGTAGCTGATGTTCCCCCTAAGTTCGATATGCTCCTATCTAGAACTTGGATAAAGAGATTGGGGGGAACCCTACAGATGGACCTTTCATACGCCACCATTCCTGTATTCGGGGGTGAACAAAGGAGACTCTACAGGGAAGCACAAATCACGTACATCATCAGTGATGAATAAAACCCCACCAACCACCCTATTTTTTCTTTTCACACTGATTTTGGATCCATCATATTATAGCTGACTAATACTTCTGAACCTCCTCTTGAAATCAGAAAACAATCCATTACTTTTTTTGAAATCCCTCCTCCAACTACCCCTGTTTGGAAGATGTTATTTGATGGAGCCTCTTCTAAGGAAGGTGTTGGTGCTGGAGTAGTGTTTGTTTCACCGTGTCAAGAGACCATACCCTTTTCCTACAAATTAGAATTTGAAGCTACCAACAATGTGGCAGAGTATGAAGCTATTGTTTTAGGTTTAAGGGCTGCAAAGAACATGGGGATAGAAGAGCTATCAATATTTGGAGATGCAGAGCTAATTGTTCATCATATCAAAAATATTTATCAAGCTAAGCATCCTAGGATTAGAGCTTACATAAATGAAGTGTGGGACCTAGTTGACAGTTTCTTCTTGGCTTTCAACATTTCATTTATTCCAAGAGAGGAGAATACCATGGTCAATTCTTTGGTTTTTTCAGTAAGCCATTTTCGAGTCCCACTACCACCTAAACTCAAGTATGATGTAGAGGTTAGAAAAAAGAACCTCTATACCTGGCAATGTCAAGCATTGGAAGGTGTTTGAGGATGATCTTGAGATCAAACAATTTCTTGAGTCCATTGATGATTTCTCTGCATTACATATTGATCAAGATCATGATTATGAAAGTAACCCTCATGCTGATGTATTTTTAAATAAAATTGCTAATTACCATATTGTTCATCTTCCTACCAACCACAT
>JASDQU010100247.1:552777-571002 GCA_032191745.1 Picea mariana | reverse complement strand
TAAAGGAGTATGAACTTTGGGAGTTAGTGAACAAAGTAGTTGTTCCACCGACAGATCCGATAGTTTTGGTAGCTCATCATCACTAACTCAAGAAGGAGATCAAAGATGAGAGGGTTTTCTTGGATTAAGTGAAGGATCATATAATTCCTCACTTATCTGAGAATAAGATGAGTAAAGAGATGTTTGATGACCTAGTACATTTATTCCATAGCACTAACATGAATAGGAAGATGGTATTAAGAAATAAACTTAGATCTATTCAGATGTCTATATTTGACAATGTTACCAGCTATTTCATGATGATCACTCAGGTACATGATCAACTTGAAGCCATAGGGGAGAAAATGGATGATGTAGAGCTCTTTAATTTGGCATTGAATGCTCTTCCTAAGTCTTGGGAACCATTTTTCAAGGGAGTCCACGGACACAAAAATATCCCATATTGGTAGAGACTTGGGTTGATTACATCCAAGAAGAGACTCAAGAGGAGTCTAAGAGAAACAAGCAGGGAAGTAGTGATGAGAACTTGGCTCTTGTTAGTAAGACAATGAAGGGTAAAGGAAATAGTTCCAACACAAAAGGTAACAGTGATGGAGTATCATTGTAGCTAGGGAAGAAGAAGGATTTGAGTAAGATCAAGTGCTTCTCATGTCTTAAGAATGTACTATGCATCTTAGTGTCCGAAGAAGAATAAGGGTAAAGGAAAGTCGTAGATAGCAACGTCATAATAGACGCAAGTAGATGAGTTTGCAATGAAGTGTGAGAAGGATTTCTCACTTGTTTCTTTCCTTTCTACCAGCACAACTACCATGAATGCTTGGTTCTTGGAAAATGGTGCATCTCGTCATATGAAAAGGACTCAAATGTTCATGTGGAGCTTGGTGATGATGCCAAATATGCAATGAAGGGATAGGGAACATTTACATGCTATCTTGAGTCAATAGGTTTGCTTGATTCCCATGATGTGCTTTACGTACTAGGACTAAAGAATAACTTTCTCTCAGTCTCAACTATGGAGGATTGAGGTTTTTCCATTACTTTTCAGAGAGGGAAATTACTCATATGTCTAGAGAAAGATATCTTGGACACAACATTGGTAGTTGGGGTTAGAGAGGGCAATTTATATTGGTTACATGGAAATCTTGTTCAAGATTTGGTACATGATAGTGACATCCTATGTGAGTTATGGCACAAGAGGTTGGGACGCCTACACTACAAGGAATTGTCGATTGTGAGGGGGATTGTTATAGGTCTTCCAAAGTTTAGTATTGAGCAATAGAGAGTGTGTAGAGGGTGTGCACTTGGCAAGAATGCCAAGGATTATTTTCAAAGAAGCAAGGGTAGGTCCAAGCCTCAAGGAGATCTTGGATCTTATACATTCATATTTGAGTGGGCCAATGTTAGTAGCATCAGTGCAAGGAGAATCATACTATGTGACATACATTGATGATTTCTCCAAGAAAACCTAGAACTTCTTTATGAATACCAAGGATGAGGTCTTCAATTGGTTTTAGGAGTTTATATCTCGAGTGGAGAACCATTTAGGAAATAATATCAAGGTATTAAGGTCACATAATGGGGGAGAGTACACCTCCAATGACTTCAAGGATTTATGCAAGGAGGTATGGGTCAAGACGGAGTTGATAGTCTCATACAACCCTCAACAAAATGTGGTTGCAAAGAGAAAGAACTAGTCCATCATTGATTTTTCCAGGGCTATGATATATGACCAGAAGTTGATTATGTTTCTTTGGGAAGAGGTGTTTAACACTATAATATATGTGCAGAACAAGAGTCCTCATAAGATATTGGGGTAAAAGATTTCAAAGGAGGCATTCTTAGGAGTGAAGCCATAGATAGGACATTTGAGGATCTTTGGTTGTCCAGTCTACATCCATGTGCCTATGGAGAAGAGGATGAAGTTGGGGCCTTATGGACAGAAGGGTGTATTTTTTAGGTACAATGAGACCTCAAAGGATTACAATATCTTCATACCAATATGGAGGAAGATATTTGTGATCAAATATGTAAGTTCTAGGAGAAATTCACATCTAGGAAATTGTAGGAGCCATCAACAGTGATAGAGGACAAGGAGTAGTAGGCTCCAAAGGATGAGAAATAGTTAGTAGCTTAGAATTTAGGTAGGAGGAGGAGTTATCCCCTTCCAGTTCTATCAAGAGACTCAGGTGGATATTATAGACATTGAGGTACGCTTTTGAGACTCCTAGAAGTGTGATCAAAGAGCACAAGCCACCGAGGAAGTTTTCAAACTATATGGCTCTTATGATTAGCATCAATTATGTTGAGCCTTCCAGTTTTGAGGAAGAAATAGATCAACAAGTATGGTGCGATTCCATGGTAGAGGAGTGCACCTCTATTATGAGGAATGATGTTTGGGACATAATGCAAGACCGTAGGGGAAGTCAATTGTGATTTCCAGGTGGTTTTACAAGATCAAGCATGTTGTAGATGGTAGCATTGAGAAATTCAAGGAAAGGTTTTGGGTGAGAGGGTTTTCCCAAAAACAAAGAGTGGACTACGGGGAGACATTTTCTTCAGTCGCCAGGTATGCTTCTATTTGATATTTTGTTCCTATTTCTTCACTTATTAGGTGGAGTATTCATTAGATGGATGTGAAGACACCTTTCCTCAACAAGATCATTGAGGAAGAATTATATATAGAGAAACCTTAAGGATTTGAGGTACATGGGAGGGAGTCTCATGTGTGTAGGCTTAATAAATCATTGTATGGACTCAAATAGACACCCGGGGCATGGTATTATAGGATTGACAGATACTTGTAAAGTATTGGATTTACCAAGAGTGAGGTGGATCCTAATTTGTACGACATACTTGTTGGGGTGGATCCACTCATCATGGTTCTATACATAGATGATTTGTTTTTCACAGGTGTAGAGGATCTCATTGCAGGGTGCAAAGAATATTTATCTACTAATTTTGAGATGAAGTACATTGGCTTGATTCATTATTTCTTGGGGTTATAGGTATGACAGGTATTGGGAGAGATCCTCCTTGGTCAAGGGAATTATGCAATAGAGATATTGAGGAGATTCAGGATGGAGGACTATAGACCAATGACTACACCTATGGATACCAATCTAAATAATGTTGTGACTTCATATTCATAGTTGGTGGATCCTAAGATATATAGACAACCAATAGGGTCCTTGATTTATTTGGTAAACACCATACCATATATATGTTTTACTGTGAACACCTTGAGTCAATTCATGGTGGAGATGAGGTAGGTACATTAGATAGCAATGAAGCATGTGCTCAGGTACTTGAGAGGTAAAATGGAGTATGGATTGAGGTATCTTGGAGGATATGGAGTGGAGTCGCAGGGATATATAGACTTAGATTGGGTAGGGAATGCAGTAGACAAAAATAGTACCTTAGGGTGTTTCTTCAACTTGGGATAAAAAATGATTTGGTTTAGAAAAAAGAAGACTTCTGTAGCACTCAATTCAGCAAAGACAGAGTATATGGTAGAGAGTATGTCTAGTTTTGAAGCCATTTGGATTTGCAAGTTCCTTACAGGTTTATTTGATTAGTAGTTGGAGCCTACAATGAAATATTGTGATAATCAATTTTGTATCAAACTCTCAGAGAATATATTATTCGATGACAAGTCCAATCATATAGATATTACATACCACTTCATTCGAGATAGGATCTAGAAGGGAGCAGTGAAGCTCCAGTATATTTCCACAGATGATTAGGTTGCAGGTATTTTGACCAAACCCTTGGTTAAAGGGAAGATTGTGTTCTTTAGAGACAAAATTGGAGTGGTGCAAAATACCTTCCTCACTAAGAGGGAGTGGTGATGTTTGTAGCATAGAACAAGTATTTCTACATAGGTCTAAGTGTCCATATGTGTGGAAGTCATCCAAATCCTTCTACTTTGAGACTTTACTTTAATTAAAGGAATTATTAAAGTAAATTTCTTTGATTAGTGAGTTGAGTTTTATTTAAAGAAATGCTTTAATTATCATTAGTGAATTAAATAATAGCCATTGAACTCAAGTGAGGTGAGAAGTAATATCAGTCGTCAATCACTTTGGAGATTACATTTAGGTCATAACTCAATATTATAAAAGAAAGGAAAGGGTGAAGGAGAAGATGTGACTTGATATTCATGAAAGCAGAGAAGGAATTTTGCTCAAAGTATTGGATCATGAAGAACTGTGATTCAAGTAGATCTTGGATAGGTGGAGAAGGAGTTCCATCCATAGATCAGGTCAAGAAGAAGACTTAATAGAGGCAGTCACAAGTGGATTTCAGTTGATTGGAGCCACAATAGTAGGGTCGCATTGTGTTAACACAAGGAATTGTAGACTGTTTCTTAAGAATCATATAGAAATTGAGGTTTACTCTCAAGAGCATTATGGTGTAAATCATGTGGCATTCTGCCCATGATTTCCATAGGGAAAAAAAAAATATTGGAGGCCTAAGTAGCTCAAGCACCCTCCCGACTTATTTCCCACTCACATTCCACTCTCCCTTACACGTCACTTCCTCCCCGCCTATCACACCTCCCTCATTCCTCTGCCACCTCTACCTTTCCCTTGCCACCGCAACCTCTTCCCAGCCTCCTCTCCCCCAATCGCTTCCTTCCACATGGTCGTTGCTCACTCGTTGGGCCATGTGAGTTTTTTCCAAGAACCTTTCTCCACATCACCCCTACGCATACGCTATCGGACTACCACCTACAAAGCTCGCATTAGTCACATAAAAATACCATTCATGGCCTCGAGGCATCAGGATGGACTCACAGAAGTCATTGGCACCGTCTGAGAACAATTATGGGTGTCAGGCCCAATCCTAATCCAAATGAAGATATTTATTGAATATTGTGGGCAGCAGTTGAGACCTCATCTCATCCCATAAATGGAAAACATTGTAGAGAGTAGCCATGAAGGTGCACTTACGATCCAAAGCTTCCTTATTGGAAATTTTTCTTGTAAAGCACATAACTATGCCCGGGTCGTGTCTGACATAATGAGGTCTTCACAACCTGACAGAGTGGGTGTCAACCGAAGAATTTGAAGGCAGTGATCTGATCACATTCCTGGTGGTTGCAACATTTTAGTATATATAGGCAATTTTGATATTTTTTTAAGTTCGAATGGTTGAGCTAGGCTCCCTGATATTGTAATATTTTGATTGAGAACAACTAGTTCTCTGGTTATGTATTTTTTTTTAGACATATTGGTTAATCTAAGTTATCTTTCTTACTCCATATTATTTGCCTCTCATACCGGGAGAATTCATGTTTGATTTATTCAAATGGATTGTTGTAACTATATTATGATAAATGTTTGATTATAGTGTTATTATAATTTCTTTCAGTTTCTTTGAGATTTGAATTCAAGAGGATCTTTTGTTTAAGTTTTTCCTCCTTAGGTTGTTGGAAGACCTGATGTCCACAACAGACCTCTACACTCTCCTCACCAAATTCTTCCCTCTATTCACCCTTACTGCAACTTACTAACTGAAGTTAATCAAGACCTCACCTACAGGTGCATACCGGTCCAATTTTCTGAGTTAAGACAATATCATCTTGAGTCTGTGCCCATTTGACCTCTTTAAAACCAACCTGTGACAAAAAACTCTGATGGGTACTGGGATTACCTCCAACGCAATCTGGAGGTGACTTGTAGTGCTAACAGTTCTGGCACCATTGTCGAGGAACGAATTGAAGACATTTCCCTAGGATAGAACGACTAAGAAACTCTAATTCTAAATGTGCATCAGATATCAGTACCATTGAATATTTCAACTTGCACCTGGTGACTCCATTGTTTCAATTCCACTGTTTCAGTTCTCGCTCCTAAAGGCAGACATATGAGGCCCACTTCACTGTTGCCTCTAGCAACATCTGAAGCTGACCTAGAGGAAATTATCAAAAAGGAAAAGATCGCTCAAAAAGGTACCTCTACTGTTGTACCAAGTTTTTCTGATAACTTGCATAATCCCTCTTTACAAACTCCAGTAATTGTTTCTGATTCTACTATTATACAAACTGTTGGAGTTTCAAGAAATTTAATTTTTGGGAGTTTTCCTGCCAATTTATCCCCTCCTATTCTTGGTTTGGAAGGAGATATCTTTGACACCCGTTTCTCCCCTGAAATTGTGAAGTGGAAGGAGAGAGCTTTTAACTTAGAATAATTTCCTACTCCTCCTCCTATTAGAGTTGTTGCAGTTACAGAAGGAGAAGCCTATGTTACCTCTATCCCCTCATCTTTATCTACTAACGCTCAACCTTTTCCTTTTTCTTCCAGAAGCACAACCCCAGTCTCACCTTTCAGAACTCCATCTCCTCCTAGTTCTCCTACAGTTCATGTACAAATGGTAGGTGCTAATCCTCCTAGGAACATGATGGCTGAGATGTTGGCTGCTAGATACACCCCTTTGGTTTTACCTTAGCCTGTGAATTCTCTCCCATCCATGGACTACCTTAAGTACATGCCCCGATTCATAGGGGAGGGAGACATGATTGCAAAAGAGAACATTGCATCCTTTTATAGATTTGCAGAGATTCAGTCCATCGAAAACAAATATGTGTGGATGAGAGTTTTTGTATAGATCCTTGATGGTGATGCTATGGATTGGTTTAAAGACTTTCCTCCTAGATCTATTGACGGGATTGTTACTCTGGATGATTCATTCTTAAGAAATTGGGGGAATAAAAAAGATCTCCTTTATTATATTACAGAATTCGAGGCACTTAAGAGAGAAGAAGGGGAATTTGTTTCATACTTCTCGAAATTTTTTAATAAGATGTATAAAAATATTCCCACTGAAATTAAACCTATAGAAACCTTCGCCAAGATGACTTATGTTAGTGATTTTGACCCTGATTTTTGCCTCCTGTTAAGAGAAATAAGAGATACCTCCTTAGTTCATATGCAAGATGCATCCCTTGAAGTATAATCCAATATATTGGAGGCTGTCAAGCTTAGGAGTAAGGCTGATAGAGACAGAAGAAAGGTGAGGTATGAAACTTCAACCTCTGGTTCCTCTGCTGCCCACCCTCAAGTTGATGAGCTTACCAAATGAGTAAAATATTTTTCCGTTGAGATGGAGAAGGTAAAACTTGAAGCAATACAGACTTATAGAAATACAAAAAATGTTGATAACAAAGGTAACTTTAGGAGACCTACTAATGCCCCTTAGACCATCCAAAGAGATCAGAGAAACAGGGACAAAGATGATCAGAAAATCCAAACTCCTCTCCAAAATAACCTAGTTACTTAAATGAAGATGAAGATGAAGAAGATATTGATCCTAATATCCATTGCCTTGGAGATACCTCTTCATCCCCTCATTTAACTCAGTCTACATACGAGGAGGCCCTCATGAGTAATCAACTCAATGAGTTGATTAAAGGGGAAGAGTCCAGCCACACTCCAAACATATATAATCTGAGGTCCAAATAGAAAGAAGGGAAATCTGACATCACCTACCAGAGAAGAAAAACCTGCTAAAGATATTGCAGACCGAAGCAAGTAAAATAAGGCATAGACCCCCCCACCAGTGGTCAAAAGTCTTTTTCCATAATTGAGAGAAATTCTAAAGGTCCCCTCCTCTTTCAACTTTGAGCATGAAATACAAAATATTAGAATCCCTGTACCCATTTAAATGTTGGTCAAGCCATTTAAATGTTGGTCAAGCATGAAGACTTCAAAAGGTGCCTCTCCAAAATGTTGCAGCCTGAACCTTTGTCTCATTCCATAGACTCAGTTAACCTCCAAGATGAAAGGCCAGTTGTCATATTAGGGCCTTTGTTGGAGGATAGATATGACTCCTCCCCTCCCTTCTACACTTCATTGAACATCCATGATAAGGTGTTTCATAAATGCTTAATGGATTTGGGGGCATATCACAATCTTATGCCTAAGATTGTCATGGAAGAACTTGGGTTGGAGGTGGAAAAAACCTACCATGAACTGTATTCTTTCGACTCCATGAAGGTGAAGTGCCTTGGGTTATCAAAGACCTATTCATTTCTCTGTTCCAGCTATCGATGAAGAGCGTGATCATGGATATCGTAGTAGCTGATGTTCCCCCTAAGTTCTATATGCTCCTATCTAGATCTTGGATAAAGAGATTGGGGGGAACCCTACAGATGGACCTTTCATACGACACCATTCCTATATTCAGGGGTGAACAAAGGAGACTCTACAGAGAAGCACAGATCGCGTACATCATTAGTGATGAAGAAAACCCCACCAACCACCCTATTTTTTCTTTTCACACTGATTTGGGATCCATCATATTGTAGCTGACTAATACTTCTGAACCTCCTCTTGAAATCAGAAAACAGTCCATTACTTTTTGTGAAATCCCTCCTCCAACTACCCCTGTTTGGAAGATGTTCTTTGATGGAGCCTCTTCTAAGGAAGGTGTTGGTGTTGGAGTAGTGTTTGTTTCACCGTGTCAAGAGACCATACCCTTTTCCTACAAATTAGAATTTGAAGCTACCAACAATTTGGCAGAGTATGAAGCTATTGTTTTAGGTTTAAGGGCTGCAAAGAACATGGGGATAGAAGAGCTATCAATATTTGGAGATGCAGAGCTAATTGTTCATCATATCAAAAATATTTATCAAGCTAAGTATCCTAGGCTTAGAGCTTACATAAATGAAGTATGGGACCTATTTGACAGTTTCTTCTTGGATTTCAACATTTCATTTATTCCAAGAGAGGAGAATAACATTGTCGATTCTTTGGTTGTTTCAGCAAGCCATTTCCAAGTCCCACTGCCACCTAAACTCAAGTATGATGTAGAGGTTAAATACAGACCCTCTATACCTGACAATGTCAAGCATTGGAAGGTGTTTGAGGATGATCTTGAGATCAAACAACTTCTTGAGTCCATTGATGATTTCTCTGCATTACATATTGATCAAGATCATGATTCTGAAAGTAACCCTCATGCTGATGTATTTTTAAATAAATTGCTAATTACCATATTGTTCAGCTTCCTACCAACCACATTCCAAAGGGAATAGTTCCTTTGGAAATATTGTTTGATGGGAATGATGTGGTAGTAAAATTTAAAGGCTCAACTGATGATGCCTATATAATTGAGTGTAATATTGGCACAGAGAAGGACCCAAAATTTGTCAAGTTTTCAAGCAGCTTGTCAAGGGAACAAAGGGATGAATATGAAGAGTTGTTAAAATAATTTGTTGATGTGTTTTCCTGGACATATGAAGATCTCAGAACATATGACACAAGTGTCATTGAACATAAGATACCATTGAAGGAAGAGGCCAAACCATTTAGGCAGGAATTGAGACAAATAAATCCTATGTTGCTGCCTATTATGGAGATAGAGGTGAAAAAGATTTTGGATGCCCAGATTATCATCCCTCTGAGGTATTCTAAATGGGTGGACAACTTGGTCCCAGTGAGAAAGAAGAATGGATAAATCAGACTTTGTGTCGATTTCAGGAACTTGAACAGAATCTCTAAGAAGGACAATTACCCCCTGCCAAAGATGGAGCACATATTACAGAGGGTAACAGGTGCATATAGGATGTCCATGATTGATGGATTTTCTGGCTACAATCAAATATCTGTCTTTCCTGAAGACAGAGAGAAGAAAACCTTTACTATCCCTTGGGGAACATTCATGTATGCTAAGATTCCCTTTGGTCTAATGAATGCAGGGGCAACTTTTCAGTGAGCCATGGACATAGCATTTATTTGGTAACATGACAAGTTTGTGGTCATCTATTTGGATGACATAACAATGTTCTCACAATCTGACAAATAACATCATGACCATTTGAAAAGGGTCTTTTTAAAATGCAGAAAGTTTGGTCTCTCTTTAAATCCAAAAAAGTCATTATTTTCCATGAAAGAGGGGAAACTGTTGGGGCACATTGTGTCAGCTGAGGGGGTAAGGATTGATCCAAGTAGGGTAAAGGCTATCCAAACTTTGTCACTCCCTAGATCCAAGAAAGAAGTTCAGTCTTTCTTGGGGAAAATTAATTTTTTGAGAAGGTTTGTTTCAAATTTTGCTGAGTTGGTGAGGTTTATCACAACCATGTTGAGGAAAGGAAATGAAATCAAATGGACTTCTGAATATCATAAATCTTTTGACCAAATAAAGAAGGCCTTGACTGAAGCACATGTGCTCATCAGTCCTAACTACTCCAAGGAGTTTCTGATTTTCTCTTTTGCTTCATTTGACACAGTAGTAGATGTTTTATTGCAGAAAAATGTCAAAGGGTTAGAGAAACCCATTTCCTTTTTTAGTAGGGCACTGAGAGATGGTGAAATAAAGTATGACATCATGGAAAAGAAGGCCAATGCTTTGGTTAAAGCTCTCAAAGGTTTCAGAGCTTATGTGCTACATTCAAAATTCATTGCATATGTCCCTTCATCCTCTGTGAAGGATATCCTCATTCAGCCTGACATAGATGGAAGAAGGAGCAAGTGGATTGCCAAAATCCTTGAATTTGATCTTGAAATAAAGCCTACCAAATTGGTTAAAGGTCAAGGTTTATCTAGGTTGTTGGTTGAATCTAATTATAAATCCTTGGGGGTAAATTTAATCAACAGTTGTTCAGAGAATCAACAAGTTGAGTTCTCTGATGAATATCCTAAAGTCACACCCATCTTGGTAGGATGCACTTGGTACAAAGACATTATATTTTTCCGACATAAGTTACAGCCTCCTGATGGCATGGGAAAGATCAAGGTAAGAGATTTGAAGCTCAAATCAATTAAATATTGTCTGATTGATTAAGTTTTATATTGGAAAGACCCTTTAGGAGTGATTTTGAGATGCCTAGACCCACAGGAATCCCAAAAGATTATGTATGATTTTCATGACAGTTTATGTGGGGGGCATCACTTATGGAGAGCCACAACTTATAAGATTCTTAGGGATTATTATTTTTGTCCTAGTATCTTCACTGATGTTTGTGCTAAGATCAGGGCCTGCGTTAAGTGTCAAAATTTCTTTGGAAAGTAGTAGCTCAAGTCTTTGCCACTGAATCCTATGGTAGCTTCAAGACCCTTTCAGCAGTGGGGCCTAGATTTTATTGGGGAAATTCACCCTTCTTCAAGTGGTAAGCATAGATGGATCTTGAATACCACAGATTACTTTACTAAGTGGATAGAGGCCATCCCCACAAGAAATGCTTCTCACAAGGTAATCATTGGGTTTCTTGAAGATATTATGGAAAGATTTGGTTGTCCAAACAGAATTGTCACTGATAATGCTGCATCTTTCAAAGCCGAACCATTGATTAAGTTTTGTGAAAAGTTTGGAATCACATTGATTCACTCTACTCCTTACTATCCCCAAGGGAATGGACTGGCAGTGTCCTCTAACAAGAGCCTTATTAATATCATCAAAAGATTGTTAGAAGACAACAAGAAGGCATTGGATTTGAAGCTTAAATTTGCTTTATGGGTTGACAGAGTGACAACAAAGAGATCTCTTGGTATCTCTCCTTTCCAGCTTGTATATGGAGTTGAATCCATTTTTCCTCCTCGGGTTCCCTTACCTGTGGCGAAATTCTTCCAAGACTACTTGGGAGAACCAAATGATATGATTAGGAGAATACAACAACTGGTAGAAGTGCAATAGATGAGGGAGAAACTACTGGACAAAGCATATGATCATCAATAGAATATCAAGCCGGCCTTTGACAAGAAGGTGAACAAAGAGGATTTCCAGATGGGAGATCTAGTACACAAGTGGGATGCACCTAAGCAATATAAAGGCAAGCACGGTAAATTTGAGGCCTTATGGATCGACCCCTTCAAAATTTATGACATTTTTTCAAATAACACTTACAAGTTGCAGGATTTGGAGGATGCTGAAGTTTTTGGTAGCCCTGTAAATGGGCATTTTCTGAAGAAGTTTTTTACTTAAGCCATGAGTGCCTTCCCATGTCATTGTAAATATGATTTTTCTTTTATTTTTGGTTTTTATAAGTGACTCCACAACCCAATACTGAGGCATTGAAACTTTAAAAGGAGTTCTTAGAGCCTCACAAGGAGGTATCTATCCCCCATGGAGCCTATAAGTTAACACAATGAGATGTAGATTGTTTCTTAAGAATCAGACATAAATTGAGGTTTACCCTCAAGAGAATTATGGTGTAAATCATACGACATTCTGCCCATGATTTCCACAGGGAAAACAAAAAGATTGGAGGCATAAGTAACTCAAGCACCCTCCCGACATCTATCCCACTCACATTCCACTCTCCCTTACATATCACCTCCTCCCCACCTATCACACCTCCTTCATTCCTCTGCCACCTTTTCCTTTCCCTTTCCACCGCAACCTCGTCTTAGCCTCTGCTCCCCCAATCACTTCCCTCCACATGGTCGCCGCTCACTCATTGGGCCATGCGATTTTTTTCCAAGCACTTCACTCCAAATCAACCCTGCGCATACACTATCAAACTACCACCTGCAAAGCTCACATTGGTCACAGACAAAGACCATTCATGGACTGGAGGCATCAGGATGGAATCGACGAAGTCATTGGCACTATCTGAGAACAATTATGGGGGTCAGGCCCAGTACTAATCCCAATGGAAACAATTATTGAAGATTGTGGGCAACAATTGAGACCTCGATTCATCCCATAAATGGAAAACGTTGCAAAGAGAAGCCATGAAGGCACACTTACAATCTGAAGCTTCCTTATGGGTAATTTTTCCTGAAAGCACATAGCTATGCCTGGCTCATGTCTGACATAATGAGGTCTGCACAACCTGACAGAGAGGGCACCGACTAAAGGCTTTGAAGGCAGTGATATAATCACATTCCTGGTGGTTGCAACATTTTAGTATATATATGTAGTTTTGATATTTTGTTAAGGTCTAATGGTTGAGATAGGCTCCCTGATATTGTAATATTTTGATTGAGAACAACTGGTTCTCTGGTTATGTATTTGTTTTTGAGACATCTTGGTTAATCTAAGTTAGCTTTGTTACTCCATATTATTTTCCTTTGATATCGAGAGAGTTCATGTTTGATTGATTCACATGGATTTTTGTAACTGTATTATGATAAATGTTTGATGATAGTGCTGTTATAATTTCTTTCAGTTTCTTTGAGATTTGAATTCAAGAGGATCTTGTGTTTAAGTTTTTCCTCCTTAGGCTGCTGGAAGACCTGATGCCCACAACAGACCTCCACACTCTCCTCACCAAAGTCTTCCCTCTATTCACCCTTGCTCCAACTTACTGACTGAAGTTAATAAATACTTCACCTACAGGTGCATATCAGTCCAGTTTTATGAGTTAAAACTATATCATCTTGAGTCTGCGCCCATTTGACCTCTTTAAAATCAACCTTTGACATAAAACTCTGATGGGTACTAGGATTACCTCCAACGCCATATGGAGGTGACTTCTAGTTCTAACACATTGTACAAAGTTATGTATAGTATTTGAGTGTATGTACATGGGTCTTAGTGGAGACAGACACATATATGTGTGTTCGCTTAAGGAAATTTTCATACATCTTGGGAAGTGTGAAAGTAAAAGTTCGTACAACAACGCAAGATATTTCTAGAGTTTGTAAGTATTGTTCGATTTTTTTTGTATTTCTTTATGGGCCATTTTACCATATATTGGATCCCTTGTAAGATTTGAATTTATTTGAATGATAAGATTAGTTGATGGGAATAATATCTTTATGTATTATGGTTGATATTTTTGGTTTGTAGTATTGTTTCCGCTATCTTTATTTGAGTTGAATATTCTAGTAAGTGTATGTTGTTTTGTGAGATTCCAATTTTATTTACAGTAAGGAAACCACTAGATAACAAGATATTTATAAGGTGTTAGAGTAAGGATTTAAACAAAGGATGTCTAGCCTAGTAAGGGTGGATGACTGACGAGATGTTGTAATGAAATCTTGGGAGAGGATAATGTCAGATGGAACTGTGGTATTTAGTGTGTTACCAATGGCAAGGAAGCATTGTTGACTACTATATTGAAGGCATCTGAAATCCTTTTTCCACCAAGGACATGATCTTAAGAGGACTATCATGGGTTAGCGTAGATGGATGATAGCATGATTTTACATTGGGTAGTTGGTTGTTCAAGTGTGAATGGATTGATGGAGGTGGTAGAAGGTTGGGTGGTGATGAAGCAACATTGTCTATGGTGAAATGAGAACTTTGAAATTCCACATACTCTAAGTTGTCTAGCTTGGGTTTGTTCATGACATGTCAATTAAGTGTAGTCTAGGTGATACAAGTGATCGATGATCATTCCCAACAAGTAAGATCACATTGGTGCTACATGATGATTAAGTTTATTGAGTGATATGGAATTTTAAAATGGAATGAAAATTCTATCCCCATGAAAAATGGTATTAGAGCCAAGTTTGAATGTGGAAATTGTAGATGTGTCTCTTCACCACCAACACCCCTTCATTGGAGGATTCTATGGAGCCACATTGACATGGAAATCAATAATTCAAGTGAGGGAGATTGTAAGGACCTTACTTGAGGTGCCATTGGAAGTGGCATGATGAATGATTTGCTAATAAAAATTTCCTAAGGGTGAATGATGAGTCTATATGTTTTGTAGCCTTAATGACTGACTCATGGTGATTCATGAGATTGTTAAGAAAATGTACTAGTTTAGTGTGGACTAGGAGGACCAAGGATGTACAGTCTAGTAAGGGTGGATGACTAATAATATGTTTCAATACAATCTTGATGAAGGATGTAACAATCTAGAAATTTGGAAAACAAGGTGTTATCCAAGGAAAGGAAACAGTGTTGATGAGTGTAATGAAGGTATGTGAAATCTTGTTTCCACTAGGTACATGATATTCACATGATTATCATAGGTTTTTATAGATGGATGATAGCATGGTATTACATTGGGTAGTCAATTTTTCAAGTGTAAATGACTTGGGGTAGGTGACAGAAGGTTTCCTACCATTGGGTGAAAATGATGCAACATCATCTATAGTGAAACAAGCACTTCAACATTTTTCATAATCTAAGGTTCTTGGCTTGGGTTTGGTCAAGCCATGACAGTTTGGTGTACTCTAGGTGATACAACTGGTTGATGGTTTTTATCACTGAAAAATCGTCCTCAACATTACAAACAATAGTTGAAGAAAGACATCAATTCCAACAACAATCAGTACACCTACAACATCAAAATCCATCAAAAAGGCATAAAACTATACACTTGGTTCATAAATCAAAGTGCACAAATTCACCAAAGGAAGTGTGCGCATTGTTCATAGAATGCGCGGGCTAACACATCCCTAAGAGTGCACTATGTGCACAATGTGCAATATACATGACTGTCTATGAGAAAATCTGCACACTTCTCATGAACAACGCATTTATGAATCTCGTCGGCCTCTCAACCACTTCCAATCCGACTTCCAACATGATTTGACACTCATATCTGAGCGAAATCTAGCTTGGAGGCTGATCAAAGGCTAGGAAGTGCCCTAAAAAGCCCCTTGTTCACATCATGAACCAGTTATATCTTTCCATGAATGGACACTATAAATATATGCCATGGGTGTGCTAAGAAAATAAGAACTTCAAGGTATTGTTATGTTGCATGAATTCCTCTTGAAGAATCCTCTTTTTTCTTTGAATCATTCAAGCACTATAGCAAGGGCCATTCCACTCACCTTTTGAGAGGATTGGCATTGCATTTCTTCACCATCATTACTTGCCAGTGTATGAAGAGAAGAGATCTCTAGTAGGGAACTCAAGAGCCCTCCCAAGGAGGAAGAGGGTATTCATAAGTCTCTGCCTTTCTCTATGGTGCTAGCCTATCAATACATTGATCCATTGGTAACTATATAATTTTCATTTTTTGTTTTCATGGTTTTAGTTCTTGCAAGGTTCCCTAACATTTATTTCCTTTTGTTTTTATTTTTATTTTCTTGTTTCATGTGTATTTGGTTATCTGATCAACTCACAAACCTCTGTCTTGTTTAGCTTACTTAACTAGGCAAGTAAGTGTTGTGTTTTTTCTCACCCATGTGGAAAAACCAACACAACAGAATGGCGACCATACTAGGGATGCAAATCAAATTCGTCCCTATTTAAGTCTTGAGAGCACTTCATTATAATTGTTTGGCTATGTAGGTACCAAAACCAGCCTAGTCTAGTCTTCCAAATTCAAAATTCAGAGCTAAGGCAAGAGAATTTCATTTTGAAATTTCTTTCCCGACACATGACAGGAAGTGTGCATCTTTCAAAGAACACAGGCACATATTCTCCGCACTCTACGCTCTGTGCGCTTAAGAACCTTCATAAACCCATGCATTATGCACATTTTTTACACTTGGCGCACTTGACAGAACTATATCCTGCGCACAAGTTCAATTTTTTGCAAATTGTAAGGGTTTTCTGAGTGGTTTGAAGGCCCCTTGCCTTCAGATTTTAATTTCCTGCACTTTGTAAAGAAATCACACTTCACTTAGAGTCCTTTCTCACAAATAAGTTTAGCTAACATAAGCACATAGGGATAAAAAGAATCAGAATTCTTTTATTTTCTTTGTTGCCACATGGATGGCTCATTTGGAATTTAAAACTTTGAGTTAAGGTTATTGTTTTTTCAAACACAATCAAATAATTTGGGACTAGAAATCAATTTTAACCCCCAAGTATGCTCTTCCCCCGCATCCAAGTGTGATCTCAAGAATTAGAAAAGGTGATTAAAAGGAAATTTCATCTCCCTTAAATAATTAGGAGAGGACAAAAACCCCCTTTGGGTACCTCTTAGTTTTGAAAATTATCTTAAAAGCTTTGTAAGGGCCCATACATGCCCACATGTTTACAATATTAGGATAGTTTCAAAATGTTTTCTTAGTATAGACAACACTCTAGGAAAGTTTAAAACATCAAGTAACGAGGCCATACATGCCCACATGTCTAGAATCCTAGGATAGTTATAAAATATTTTCTAATATGGACAACATTCTAGGGAGTTTAAAGGATCAAGTAAGGACCCATATGTCCACATTGATAGTTCTCTAGGGATTTAAATATTCTGCAAGGTTGTACCAAAGAACTTAGTAAACTAGGTAAGAAGATTTGTAAGGACCACAGGAAGTCTGCATGCTGCAATCTTACACTTAATTTATTAAAATATTTTGCACACTTTCACTTTCTTTCACACGAAGCCACTCATCAAACACATAATTTCTATTAGAATAATGGAGGTCGAAGTAAGTTTTCTTTTTTCAAGTACCCACAAAGTACTTCAAAAGAAATTTTGAAAGATCTGAATACTTCTTTAGAAATTATCCACACCATTTTAATTCAAACGAGGTTGGTCCATGACCCCAATCTCTCAGTCAACTCGATCTAAAAAATTTCTAAGAACACACTAAATTTTCCTCCACAGGAGGTACCCAAAAGAAATGTTTTAGTCTAGGTAGGATCTCAGGGGTAGGCATCCAAATAACCCCCTGTTATCAATTTCTCACATTTTGAAACAATAGAAGTTGAGAATAGGGATCTTTCAAATCCTCCAAGTCAAGTGTTCCTATACCATAAGGCAGGGAGATACCCATGAAGGGTCTAAACAAGGTCTAATTGTTCTGCGCATCCCTTCTTGAGTCACCCAACTCTTGTAAGGGTATCCATCCTATGACCAGTTATTTAGGCTGAAAATCTAAATGTCGCACTTTGACCGAGGTACTTAGTGGCCAAACATAGGATATCTTCCCAGGTGGCGGTTGTGGGCTGAAATCACATCTTGGTCAGATTTTGTGTGGCTATTGGGAAATATCGCCAGCTCTTTCGGGATATGCACCCTCTACCCCTCATTAGAAATGACTACTTCAACCTTCACTAGTTCCTCTTCCGGTGGATTCATACCCCACTGTCGAGTGATATTGGAAGGCCCAGTGTTAAATCGAGAGGAAGGACGATAGTTATTTTAGGACACAAGCATTTGTTTTTTTTCCCCTACGCGGACAAAATCCACCTATCCACATGCTTGTTTAGTTTATAGTTGATTTATGTATGATGTTCATTTGATTACATACAATTGCGAGTTATACTATTTTGTGAAGGTAAAAAATATACAAATCTCTCATTCATTTATTTCTCTCTTGTCACCATTTGCACACATTCACTTTTTTAGTCGCCCATAGGGGAACCACAAAATCCCCGTCGTTCTAGATGCTTGCAGAATCTCCTTCCTATTGTAGTAGGAGT
>JASDQU010100247.1:541887-552181 GCA_032191745.1 Picea mariana | reverse complement strand
CATAATCTAAGGTTCTTGGCTTGGGTTTGGTCAAGCCATGACAGTTTGGTGTACTCTAGGTGATACAACTGGTTGATGGTTTTTATCACGGAAAAATCGTCCTCAACATTACAAACAACGGTTGAAGAAAGACATCAATTCCAACAATAATCAGTACACCTACAACATCAAAATCCATCAAAAAGGCATAAAACTATACACTTGGTTCATAAATCAAAGTGCGCAAATTCACCAAAGGAAGTGTGCACACTGTTCATAGAATGTGCGGGCTAACACATCCCTAAGAGCGCACTGTGTGCACAATGTGCAAGATACATGACTGTCTATGAGAAAATCTGCACACTTCTCATGAAAAACACATTTATGAATCTTGTCGGCCTGTCAACGACTTCCAGTATGACTTCCAACATGATTTGACACTCATATCTGAGTGAAATCTAGCTTGGAGGCTGGTCAAGGGCTAGGAAGTGCCCTAAAAGGCCCCTTGTTCACATCATGAACCAATTATATCTTGCCATGAATGAACACTATAAATATATGCCATGGGTGTGCTAAGAAAATAAGAACTTCAAGGTATTGTTATGTTGCATGAATTCCTCTTGGAGAATCCTCTTTTTTCTTTGAATCATTCAAGCACTATAGCAAGGGCCATTCCACTCACCTCTTGAGAGGATTGGCATTGTATTTATTCACCATCATTACTTTCCATTGTATGAAGAGAAGAGATCTCTAGTAGGGAACTCAAGAGCCCTCCCAAGGAGGAAGAGGGTATTCATAAGTCCCTGCCTTTCTCTATGGTGCTAGCCTATCAATACATTGATCCATTGGTAGCTATATAATTTTCATTTTTTGTTTTCATGGTTTTAGTTCTTGCAAGGTTCCCTAACATTTATTTCCTTTTGTTTTTATTTTTATTTTCTTGTTTCATGTGTATTTGGTTATCTGATCAACTCACAAACCTCTGTCTTGTTTAGCTAACTTAACTAGGCAAGTAAGTGTTGTGTTTTTTCTCACCCATGTGGAAAAACCAACACAACAGAATGGCGACCATACTAGGGATGCAAATCAAATTCCTCCCTATTTAAGTCTTGAGAGAACTTCTTTACAATTGTTTGGCTATGCAGGTACCAAAACTAGCCTAGTCTAGTATTCCAAATTCAGAATTCAGAGCTAAGGCAAGAGAATTTCATTTTGAAATTTCTTTCCTGACACATGACAAGAAGTGTGCATCTTTCAAAGAACACAGATGCATATTCTTTGCACTCTATGCTCTGTGTGCATAAGAACCTTCATAAACCCGCGCATTATGCACATTTTTTACACTTGGCGCACTTGACAGAACTATATCCCGCGCACAAGTTAAATTTTTTTCAAATTGTAAGGGTTTTCTGAGTGGTTTGAAGGCCCCTTGCCTTCAGATTTTAATTTCCTGCACTTTGTAAAGAAATCACACTTCACTTAGAGTCCTTTCTCACAAATAAGTTTAGCTAACATAAGCACATAGGGATAAAAAGAATCAAAATTCTTTTATTTTCTTTGTTGCCACATGGATGGCTCATTTGGAATTTAAAACTTTGAGTTAAGGTTATTTCTTTTTCAAACACAATCAAATAATTTGGGACTAGATATCAATTTTAACCCCCAAGTATGCTCTTCCACCGCATCCAAGTGTGATCTCAGGAATTAGAAAAGGTGATTAAAAGGAAATTTCATCTCCCTTAAATAATTAGGTGAGGACAAAAACCCCCTTTGGGTACCTCTTAGTTTTGAAAATGATCTTAAAAGCTTTGTAAGGGCCCATACATGCCCACATGTTTACAATATTATGATAGTTTCAAAATGTTTTCTTAGTATAGACAACACTCTAGGAAAGTTTAAAACATCAAGTAATGGGGCCATACATGCCCACATGTCTACAATCCTAGGATAGTTTTAAAATCTTTTCTAATATGGACAACATTCTAGGGAGTTTAAAGGATCAAGTAAGGACCCATATGTCCACATTGATAGTTCTCTAGGGATTTAAATATTCTGCAAGGTTGTACCAAAGAGCTTAGTAAACTAGGTAAGAAGATTTGTAAGGACCACAGGAAGTCTGCATGCTGTAATCTTACACTTAAATTATTAAAATATTTTGCACACTTTTCACTTTCTTTCACACGAAGCCACTCATCAAACACATAATTTCTATTAGAATAATGGAGGTCGAAGTAAGTTTTCTTTTTTCAAGTACCCACAAAGTACTTCAAAAGGAACTCTGAAAGATCTGAATACTTCTTTAGAAATTATCCACACCAATTTAATTCAAACGAGGTTGGTCCATGACCCCAATCTCTCAGTTGACTTGATCTAAAAAATTTCTAAGAACACACTAAATTTTCCTCCACAGGAGGTACCCAAAAGAAATGTTTTAGTCTAGGTAGGATCTCAGGGGCAGGCATCCAAATAACCCCCCGTTATCAAGTTCTCACATTTTGAAACAATAGAAGTTGATAATAGGGATCTTTCAAATCCTCCAAGTCAAGTGTTCCTATACCATAAGGTAGGGAGATACCCATGAAGGGTCTAAGAATGAGGTTTGATTGTTCTGCGCATCCCTTCTTGAGTCACCCAACTCTTGTAAGGGTATCCATCCTATGACCAGTTATTTAGGCTGAAAATCTAAATGTCGCACTTTGACCGAGGTACTTAGTGGCCAAACATAGAATATCTTCCCAGGTGGCAGTTGTGGGCTGCAATCACATCTTGGTCAGATTTTGTGTGGCTATTGGGAAATATCGCTAGCTCTTTCGGGATATGCACCCTCTACCCCTCATTAGAAATGACTACTTCAACCTTAACTAGTTCCTCTTCTGGTGGATTCATACCCCACTATCGAGTGATATTGGAAGGCCCAGTGTTAAATCGAGAGGAAGGACAATAGTTATTTTAGGACACAAGCATTTGTTTTTTTTTCCCCTACGTGGAAAAAATCCACCTATCCACATGCTTGTTTAGTTTATAGTTGATTTATGTATGATGTTCATTTGATTACATACAATTGCGAGTTATACTATTTTGTGAAGGTAAAAAATATACAAATCTCTCATTCATTTATTTCTCTCTTGTCACCATTTGCACACATTCAATTTTTTAGTCGCCCATAGGGAAACCACAAAATCCCCGTCGTTCTAGATGCTTGCATAATCTCCTTCCTATTGTAGTAGGAGTCTCTAGTCTCGCCAACTCACCGGCTCAACCATATCACACCCCAGTGAGTGCTACTATTTTGTGATCGGATTTACTTGGTTCCACTTTGCTTGGGTCAAGTACCCAAGGAAATCCATCTATTGGTTCTCCTTCACAAGGAGGTGGGGGTCAAACTTCTGCTCAAAGAAGAAGTACAAACCCACCAAAACCCTCTCAAGGGATAGGTCCACTACCTACACACACAATGGCTGGAACTAATCCTCTCCCAAATCCCCCTTTGCCATACTTGGAATCCCTCAACATTCCTAATTTAACCAAACTCATGAATGACCCCATTTTACACGATGCCACTTGGCCCAATATGCCTACCAAATTGCCTTCATACATTCCAAAGTTTGAAGGAAAACTGGGGGAAGACCCTGCCAACCATGTTATGACCTTCCACTTATGGTTCTCTTCAAACAACATCATGGATTATTCATCCATTTAAGTTTATTTCAACGAACCCTCATTGGTTCATCAACCAAATGGTATATGGACGAAAAATCAGGGTCTCATGTGACCTTTGAATCATTGGCCAAAGCATTTTTGTCCTTTTTCCAATTACCAATTCACCATGAGATTGCCTTAGAACTTCTCTCCGAGTTCAAACAAAGCACTTATATCCATATCTCTGACCACATCCATGAACATCGTCAGTGACATAGTTTGTGTAAAGAAGAAACCACCAAAGAACAACGTCTCGATTGGTTTCTTATATTGCTCATCCTTGTGATTGCCAAGGATGTAGCATCCACTTTTCCCCAATCAAAAGAGAAAGCTATCAGCAAGGCCCAACAATTCAACCTAAGAAGAGAAAGCCATCAGCAAGGCCCAACAATTCAACCTCATATATTCCTAGTCAAGTTACTTGTACACAGTATTTCTTGATGCACCCAGACCCCTACCATTTGGCTAGGACAAACCTGGGGTTTCCCATGCTACGAATGGGTTGATTGGTTCTATGACACACCTCAACCCTTACAACCACCCATCTCCTACCTATGGTGCAAATCAATATCATCAACCATATGGAGGGACGTCTTATTACCCTCCTCTCACTCACCAATAATCATATCATGTTGTTTTCCCTCAGCCATTGGGGGGACCCCCACTGGTACCCCAGATGCATCTGGTCTCTCAATCAAGTATGGGTCCACTCCCAACCCCCGTATATAACCCCAACAATATTGGTGGAAGTAATTCAACTTCCTATACGCCATATGAATTGTCTCCATAAAACAATCCATATTTTCCATTTTCTGGTCCCACCCAGCCGGTTTCTCCTCCACTAGGACAACCACATGTCGACGTTAACTTTTTTCAACCCTCTCCCATTCAACGGGTTCATGATTTTGAACAGTTGAATACGAAAAATCCATCTCATCAGCTGAATAATTCCAAGAAGAAAGGAAAAAATCAAAACAATAACAACCTGGTACTAGGAGGAAATAACTCCCAACAAAACTGTCCTGCTGGGGGAAACCAGAATCAAGGCAACCAAAACCCCCAAGGGGGAAACAATAACAACCAACCACGACAAGGTAAGAACAACAATATTAGAACTAACTTCCCTTGTGCTCTATGTGGTGAGTATGGACATTACACTCACCACTACTCCCAAATTTCCGATTACAAGCAGATGAAAGAATCCATGTACACACAACGCCATCTGACACCACATGCCCCTCAACAGGCCCCACAACATGATTTTCAACCTCTACCTTCAGTAGTTTTGAAAATCCCCATTCCACACTAAGGTGTGATGAATACACAACAAGAGATAACCTCTTCCCACCACAAATAGGGAAATATAAAAACCCTGGTCCCCATCAAACCGGAAATCCAATCAATCGCAATATCCTCAACACCAACGAAGAAGAGATTATTTAGCAAACATGTAGTCATCTATACAGCATGCCTCCTGAATCTACACCAACCACCTCAAAAACAACTCCAGCTACAGTAGGAAAACCATTGATGATCACACTCCCTAACACGAAACCAAACACCTGTATACCCCACATGCCTTTATGACAGAATGTACATAACCCTCATGCTAGGGCATCCCTTAACTACAGTTCGGTCAATGACTTAGCATAGTCTCCCACAACCATGTCTGTGTTGGAGAAACTCCAAACCTGTCCATCACAACACAAATCCTTGATCTCCGCCTTGGGGGTAGTCGAACTAGCCGATACTAGACTAATTACCTTTGATTTAGATAGCGGAGAACCATGCCTCCCCGGTCTAGTATCTTTTCAGATACCAGTTAAGATTTGAAACATCACAGTGCATCATCGATGAAGGTGCATCCACATGCATCATGTCCAAATTAGTATGGCAGAAACTTGTCTCACCTAAGCTAGTACCATCTGCCATCACCCTGAGAGCTTATGACGGTTTCCCATCATCCCCTGAAGGGATCTTCCGAAATTTCCCCATAGAAATCGGGGGAAAAACCATCCTAATTGACATTGAATTTATCGACGCCCCACTTGATTACAATATCTTGTTTGCACGTAGCTACATGTATGCTATGAAGGCAATAGCCTCTTCTTTGTTTTGTATGATGATGTTCCCCCATAATGGGAAAATCATCACCATCGACCAAGTTACACATTACAAGACTAATCATTCCGCCAACATTGATAACATCCTCCTTCTTGTCCATGCTAGCTCAGACACTTTTCCATTCATCGACATTGGCCCTGGAATATTCAAAGACCCATCCTTATTAGGAACTTATCATGGAGAACCTATCGACGCCCCACTTGATTACAATATCTTGTTTGCACGTAGATACATGTATGCTATGAAGGCAATAGCCTCTTCTTTGTTTTGTATGATGATGTTCCCCCATAATGGGAAAATCGTCACCATCGACCAAGTTACACATTACAAGACTAATCATTCCGCCAACATTGATAACATCCTCCTTCTTGTCCATGCTAGCTCAGACACTTTTCCATTCATCGACATTGGCCCTGGAATATTCAAAGACCCATCCTTATTAGGAACTTATCATGGAGAACCTCCTCTCCTCAACCCATCTATTTCAACAGAAGTGTGTATAGTTTCTTCTAATGGAACAGATGTCGGAGACAATACTCCTCTTATTGAGGCACCTCCCCACATCGAAGTCCCACCAATAGGAGAACTAATACCTCAAGAATTCCTTGAAACCACCACCACACTACTTATCTCATATTCCCCCCCCTCTAAGGGAAAATACCAGTTTGGGGGATAGTTCCCCAATCCATTACCAAAATCCCCCTTTTTTTACGCCCCACCTAGAGTCCAAGCATTCCAGGTAGCTGCTACCCTCACCCTTCCTAACATGGTTCTCGCCATCCATGTATGGTATCTCCACCCACCCTCTATGGTTCCTTCACCATCTCTCCCTCCTCAAACAAAGGGATTACCAATGTAGATCCCAATATAGGCTCCTACCACACCACCCCCACCCCCACCTAGTGGAAACATCACCACTATCGAGGGAAGATGAAGGAAGAATGAGCCCATATATCTACTTCCTCCCTGCACTCAACCTCCTTTCACACTATGCGAAAGAGAAGGACACCCCACTAACAAATGTCCTACTCTTCCCGAGTTACACAATCTCATACAACTCCCTAAAACAACCCCATTTCTTTCCACTCCATCAAGTACATCCACTGCAACTACAGATTCCTCCACCACATGCAAGAAAGGGTTACAAACCAATTTCACTTGTGCCATATGCTCAGAATATGGCCATTACACTCATCACTGCCCAACTCTACCTCAACTCCGCCAAACATTAGTCGTAGTATGCCGCACATCTCGGCCTGCGCCCTTTCAGGCACTCCCCACTAACGCTCACATTACTGACATTCGATATATTTCTTCGTCAAACCCCGAGTGAATGAGATACCATCCACAGTGTCTTGAAATTTGGTTTATGTCCAGTGAGCCATCACACCTCGCACACGGTATCCCTTCTATGTCCTCATCCCTTGAGACCAATGACACTTCTCCTTTGACGGTCCCCCCTACCATCTCCCAGGATCCTCTGTATTCTCGTAGGTTCCACTGCAACGAAGATATCTTAGAGGAACTGACTACCCTTGATTGCCCATGGAATGTGCTCCATCATCGAGCACTTTTTCTCTTAGAAGAGGTATTTCACCCCCCTGATCAAGCCTTCCTGTGTGTGATTGAAACCAAGGATTTTATTCCTCTGGGGCATATTGACTGGCTCAAAAACCTTATTCCTGCCCACTCCCCTAGGGTCATGAAAGTGGTATTTTGATCCAACCAGGATTACACGTTATCCAACTCACCACCTATCTGATCGTTCATACAGTGCCACCTGAAGCCAACATGGTAGTCCACCTGGACACTGAGGAAACCTAGAAAGACTAAACAAGTCAACGATGTGTATTTTTTAATCTTTTTAGAGGTCGCCACCTGTGGTGAGGAGGCCCACCAGAGTTTTTGGTCATCATATTAAACTCGTCCATACATATAGCGAGCCCGAAGGACAATTTAGTGATCACATGCAACAATTCCAAGTTGTCATGTATCCACGTATTTATGCTAATGTCATCCAAATTTTGTGCATTTTTTCCCAAACTTCAAAAGGCACCGAACCATAGGGAAAATAATGCGTGTATTCAAATAGGGGCATCGAGGGAGAATGTTTCAGATGAGTGGGAGGATTTGTTGACATCCTGCCAAATCAGTTGGAAAATATGTGACATATAACATGATATCTAGTATCACATTTTCCATCCTTCACCCATCATCATACCCATGCCTACGGCTTGACATGGACCAATAATCATCACCTAGACATGTGCATTCATGAAAGCCCGAGATTTTCATAAATCATATCAAGCATAGCAAATCATTGTCTCTCATTAGCTACATGCTCAAACATGTGTCAGGTTCTTATAAGAGAAAGTGAAGGAGATCACAATCCACTCATCTGTGAGTGATTTGGGTTCTAAAGGTGAATTACTTGGATGCCAAGTGTTTCAAATGACAACCCACCTGCATTAACCCTCCATTCAAGAGTGGGTTATGAACCACCTTAGCTACAGATGTTGGGACAGTGTTTTCTTTTCTTCACTATGAAAAGAATTCCCCTCTCTGGTATCATTAGCGTGATCTTGAAGGAAAAGTGGCATTCAGGAGTCCACCCTAAAGAGTATTGGCCAATCCTATCAATGCACTGGAGAAGCTCGAAGTAGAGGCTAGAATGACTTGGTCCATTGTACCTAATGTTATCGAGCACTGTCAGTGAGAAGGAAGCATTTAGCATGCCATCTTAGTAGCTAAGGTAAAAGGATTATGATGCAATGATGGGCATCAATTAAGCCACCTAAAAGTACTCGAGCCAAGGCTCAATTGGGCAAGGAGAACACACCCAACAACAGTATCAACAAGGCTCATATGGCCGTAGAAGTTGGTTTCTTCCTACTAAAATATGGTAAAATGAGTGGATAATATGAAAACGATTAGAAAACTAGGCATGATATCAAGATCCTTACAAGATGAAATCAATTTTCAAGAAGCAGTATTGGTCCAAGCAAGTGGTTTTCTCTCAAGTAAGAGCAATTATAAATTGACAGAAGGAGCTTCTTTTAGGGTCGACACTTTGGGGAATTTAAGAGCATCTTATACCCGAGTTGTTTGATCGAATATCCCCTCAGATACAAACCGATTTTGAAGGCTGTAGGATGCAAGAGATTCATCCCCCGCATTATTCTTTAGTCTGTGCTTTTTTCTGTGTATGTGCTCTTGTATAATCCATCCCTCTCATTTCATGGCTTCTTGTATCAGATCCCCATCAATAAAACCTCGAGTAGAAAATTTTATGACATGTATAATGTTACTGCGTGTTGTTTAGCTTATGATACTGAAGTGATTCCTATGAATGTATGACCACTTCATGTCATTTTTTCATGTATTTAATGATGTGTATAGGGTACCTCCATGGATTTGAGTATATGAAAATGTTTACTATTTGATGCATGGTTTAATGATCTCCTATATCTGTTAGAACTACTTAATTCGTAACTGCTCAATACGTTATTCTGTCCATAGGCTGAGAGATTCACCTTAAATCTGCCTCACATGTCTATTTTGTATTTCTTCTGAATTCACCCCTTCTCAAACTTAAATCAAACTATCTAAAGCAATCATGGACACATGCCTCTTCACGTTGAATGTCTTGGTATTGGTTCTAATAATGTTTGAGGGCCGAGAGTTTTATAAGAGAGAGAGAGAAACTTACCCAAAAATTTGCATAATTTCTGATGTTAATCAACATGACTTTAAGACTCGCTCTAGGTCTTAGTCCCTGGGGTGCCTCGACATAGTTCCATTTACAGCCTAGAACATCTCGAGGGATAACACCTTGTTTTACTGATTTAAGGCTTCCTAAATCTGCATTTGCCTTTTTATCTCAACTTCACATCCCATACAATGTCCTAATTTAACCAAACTCATGAATGATCCCATTTTACACGATGCCACTTGGCCCAATATGCCTACCAAATTGCCTTCATACATTCCAAAGTTTGAAGGAAAACCGGGGGAAGACCCCGCCAACCATGTTATGACCTTCCACTTATGGTTCTCTTCAAACAACATCATGGATTATTCATCCATTTAAGTTCATTTCAACGAATCCTCATTGGTTCATCAACCAAATGGTATGTCGACGAAAAATCAGGGTCTCATGTGACCTTTGAATCATTGGCCAAAGCATTTTTGTCCTTTTTCCAATTACCAATTCACCATGAGACTGCCTTAGAACTTCTCTCCGAGTTCAAACAAAGCACTTCTATCCATATCTCTGACCACATCCATGAATGTCGTCAGTGACATAGTTTGTGTAAAGAAGAAACCACCAAAGAACAACATCTCAATTGGTTTCTTATATCGCTCATCCTTGTGATTGCCAAGGATGTAGCATCCACTTTTCCCCAATCATAAGAGAAAGCCATCAACAAGGCCCAGCAATTCAACCTCAGAAGAGAAAGCCATCAGCAAGGCCCAACAATTCAACCTCATA